>JAAAKM020001188.1:4727-15054 GCA_010016025.2 Alatinidae sp. Z8VKAUB7J3 | reverse complement strand
AAGGAAATACAAGGATACAGGGAGCTGAGGCACACACGAAAAAACCAAGTAAAATGAACGGTGATGGGTAATAATATGGGCTAAAATGTCCCATGCCCCCTTACAGACTTAAAACTACTTTAGAGCTATGTGTACTAATGTATCGTTCCACTCATATTTTTAAAAGAACTTTGTAATGACTCTCACTTTTCCAAAATTCCAGTCCGAAACTTTCTTCAGACTTTCTTCGCCCTGATGGGCAAGGAGGGGGTTGCTCGGAGACAAAAACCCTTTTTGCGTGTCATAGCAGTACCACAGAGAGTTTCGGGACCAAAAGACACGTTTTACAAAGATCACGTGACAAATCAAAGTTTGCCCAAGGAAAGGGAATGCGAGTGCGACACAAAAATAAGTTATATGCCCTTCCTAAAGTTTTGACGACCAAAATACTACATTTTTATTAAAGAACCGTTTTATAAATATGAAGGTATCAGAATCTGGCGTAGGGACGTTTAAGTGCTATGGAGGTGTAACTACTCAACGATTTGCAAGTTGGTTTAATCAATGTTCTAGACAAAGCAAAACATACGCCAACTTTAAGTTCGCATGACGAAGGAAAGCACTTTTCCTCATTATGTTATCTCGAGAACAGCGATGAAGTTAACCATCCGAAGAATGAAATAGTAATAGCTAGAATGGAATTTCGTAATATTTGAGTTGCAATGCCTCCCACCCCAACCCTAACAAAATGCTCTACGTCTTTCGACTGCTTTAAAATCTATTCATGCACGTATGTATCTGGGCATGCATGTAAGTATACAAGCGTATATCAAGTCAGTTTGTGGTGTATTCTTCTTCGATACAAAGTGGCTAAAAATGATGGTTCCCTTTTCCTCATAGACAGTGGTAAATATTTTAGCTGTCACAAAGTCTGAACAGAAGTGGACGTCTTCAAATACAAGAAATGTGAGAGGAACATTTAGGACCGGTCACCCCGACTCACTCTACCTCACGTAGTCTTGCTTTTACAATTAATGATTGTTACAAAGCAATCAAGCTTAGAACCTGAGATCTTTATGCGGTCCCAATTTCAAGAACACACAGTTCATCAAATGTAATACTTGTGCTAAATAAGTTCTTACTAACCGAAGGTGGTTTCCTGTCTTGTTAGGTAAAATGGCGCGGCCAGAATTTAAGAGGTGGACAAATTATGTATTTACCAACGTGATGTGTTTGGTTGTTGTTATGCCATAATGTTCAAGTATCGATATTTGAGCTAAGAAACCTTCCTAACTAGGACTGAATCCTTATCAGCTAATGCACACGAAAGTCGTTACACTTTGGTAAAATATAATTTACTATCTTTGCAGTTTGTACACACGAGAATAAATTGACAACAAACAAAAATGGCGTGAAATGTAGTCAGGTTTCAATAAATAGAAATTCAGCGATAAGTGGGTTGAAGACCAACTGTCATCTTGAATAGTCGCCTCGTGTTCACAGTGGTTTCCTTCATTCAAAATGTCCGTCCTGTTACTTACGATGTCGCTAGGAAGCTCAAATCATGGCAGTTGAAACTTGTGTACATTCTTACAGTAGCAATATTTCTAGGATGCGAATTAAAGATATATTCACAGGTTGCTGCTTTTTTATAGATTTAGGGAATCGACATAACGTAACTGTACATTACCATCGCTAGTGCGTTGAGAAGGTTTTCAGTAACTCAATGGCCGGGTCGCCTCAATACATATGCCCCAATACCAAGACCCTGAGCTATCCTCATATTTTAGTACGCAGTGGATGAGTCCGTTTAATGCTTCCAAGGTGGAACATGCTTTCAATACCATATAGCTCCGGTGTTCAATTCTTGAACGTGGTAAAACAAATAATTGATATGAAATGGTACCCATATACTTTACATAACAGTTGAATTAACAGCCCTTGTCCCTGGCATGAAGTGCCATGTTCCTACACGTCAAATGTATACAGTAAGTATCCTGCTACGGTACTAGTACATTTGATGTACCCACCCAAAAATTTAAGGCCGCTTTCTTTAGTAACTTTATTGAACATAACTAAGATATAAGTCAAGTTTACTGTGTTGTTACTTCTTTTTTAAACGTCTCTGATGTGAAGGACAACGTGGTGGAATGGATCGTTGTAAAATTGAAGACTCCACATGGTCTCAACTAGATAGGTATTGATAAGATATGTCTCATCCGCATTCGTATTATTAATATCTTCTTATTAATTATAGATGCTGTTTGCTTAGCTTGCAATAGATTTACTTTGCTCAGTTTATTGAACTAGCTACAGTCCAAGTTCCTACAACTAGGATGTGTCTCTACTTTGGGAAATTGTAACTACTACCTCTGGTAACGTACCAACAGCTTCATAATTTGTATCCTACTCTCAGAAGATTGTCAGGAAAACTCTCTAGATTCTGCTACCAATTGGAATTTGGTAAAACAGGATAAAAATCAAGCGATACAATAAAATGAATATCAAACAAGGGGCAAATTAATACCTATATCTTTCCAATTATTGTAGGAGTATGTTTTATCATTACGTCTAGGCCTACCTGTCTGATTTTCTATTTATATATATGTCAATATTTGGCACACAATTTGAACTGACAATTTTGAGTGTTTCAGGTGGGTACATAAACTGTCCAAGCACCCCACTTTTTTTTTTGAAGCGGCTGGCAATATCATGTAAAATGGGCACTCAAGACAAGGAGCTAAAATTGGTTGACGCAAAGGGTGGTTTAAATTCAGTTCCCCCTACACCCACAAGTGCCAATTATATAAGGTTGCTAGCTCAACTTCTACATAGTACAGTACTAAAGAGAGCCTTCATTATACCCCAACCCTACATTACTCATGAGGAATAATTTGACACCTAGGCCCTAGTTGCCGGTGTAGTTTAAGTGCTGACTAAAACGGAAAAAACCCGGACCTCCATTTACGAAAAACATATACTTCTTTATTATATTTGTTTACATTTAAAGTGAGTCTAATGAGTAACAAGTCCTTGATCATGGAATACATCTCACAATGTGCAGAACAAACCCACTGCCTTCATTCGTATAGAGCGCTATTTTTCTACTCCGGATCGAGAGGTGTGACGGAGGACATCCTGTTGTCACAAAATCATCACACAACCTCCGTTCAAAAGCAAAAATGACAGGAAAAGAGGCATAGTTTGTTATTTACTGTTAGTTAAAGCTATTGCAACGTATTTATTTATCATTACGGTTACAATCTTAAAGTAGGGCAGGGTGAGACCTTAACGTCCGAATTAACGATCTGGGTTGCATGCTATCAACATCACATCACAACAAGATAATACAATTTGGTTTGAATGGCCTCTTTCTTCCTTACGTATTTCGATAAACGTAGGGTTAACAATGACTTCCAAAGATATCAGCACACGGCCATAGAAATACCTCACGTTTACATCTTCCTTTGCATCTTTGATTGTAGCTCAAAGCAAGAAACTAAAAACAGAGAGATATTTTAAACCTCCAACTGCCAAGGGCTGTTTTAAGTTCGCATATTGTGATACACAAGTTGCATGCTCTCCCTTAACTTTATCTTGTAATACTCGAGGGATGAAAAGAGACGGGAAATCAGCTCCTGATGTGGTCGTAGTTGGTTGCATTCTTTCCAAATTGTTGTTTTATAGAATGAATAAACCGAACGACGTTGAGATTGGGTCATTTGATCACAACGTCTAATAAGTACACTCAACAGAATGGCCAGTTAACTGTGAAGGTCCATTAGTTAAGGCAGGTCTAATTAACTGTTTAAGACTGTATAAACCTAACTCCTCAGCACCTATGACAGGGTAGGGAACATTTTCCCTCATGTAAACAAATATTGGTCGTCTACCGTGTCTTGTTCCTTAAACTTTAACTTTAGGTTAAATGACTGGCTATAAAATGATATACGAGTAAAATCTAACTTTGTGAGCACCAAGATATATCACCGTATCATAGGCATATTGTTGCTTGCTACGTAAACGGTTGCATGGACATACATAAAACTTCACGTTAGAAGAGGCAAGATATGGAACAACTTATACTATAGAGTTCTCCTTGACCTACATTGAATGCCATCAATGAAGTACGCAGCAGAAAGAAGTCATAAAATTTCTACATGACTTGATACTGTACTTACCAGCCATAGTTTCCACTTGTTGTTGGTGCATATGATGATCCTCTTTCTAACAATGAAGAACTACACGGTGGATAAGTATAATTAGGAGATGGGCGAGACCAAGACTCTCGTGGGTCATACACACTCGTGTTATATCCATACATATCGAGAAACAAACTCTGGAGTCACAGTTAATTGCAAGGTGACTTCCCTTCTCTCACTGCTGGTTCGCAGTGTCTTCTCTAAACGATTCACTGAGAAATCGGTCGCGATAACTGGACTTCTTGGATCTGTTCCTACAAGTAAACTTTCTATGAAAACCGCAGTTCAGTTGTGCCCCGTATAATGCCACTGCTGTTTTTTTATTGCCTCAACTCTGCGCACAAGACGCTACTGTCCTTTAGCCTATACACACCTCCAATGTTACACTTGTTAGCTATCTGGCAGCGGGTAGCAAAGACACTGATTGCTATGCTCGGCCGGAGTAGTATACATTTCCTTAGAAACAGGGAAAGAATTTCAATCAATGGAAAAGTAATCTTCCACGCCAATTAATAACTACAGTGAAGGGTTTTCAGTGATTTTGTTCACAGAGCAGTCAGCTGCACAAGCAAACATAATACATGGAGACGTTATGTGTAGAACGTTATTGTAAAGAACAAAACGTTTGGAATAGTCGATTTAGTTCATTCAAAGGCAACGGAAATAGACGGTCCCTTTCAACATGTCAATAAGCTTGAAACCATTTCCGCCACTTAATTGTTTTTAGCGGATAAAGGGATAAGTGCCACATCCGGCTATCGGTTGGGAATCTAAGAATAATGCGGCTAGACTGCACAACTTGTCTCAAAGTAAACAAATCTCTTGGCGCCAACACGCTATATTACAACCTTGGCTGGCTCAATGAAGAGGTACCCTTCTTGGAGAAATATGCTGGCACCAAAAAGAACAAGGATGCTTGGATACAAATGAGGCATCAGATGTTGCATGAGAGTAAATTGTACTTACTATGATTTTTACCGTTGCCGGAAGCTACTTAGTCAATGTGCTTAAAAATAATTTTCTATATCGCACGACAACCTCCATAGGAATGGTTGATACTCCGAATGGCAACTATCCCTTGTTGGTTGTTGATGCTTCCTTACTCCTAGCAAACGGGTCCCCGTCCAAAGTAAGTGGGGAGCAGGATACCATGGTGGATTTGTCATAGTGTGAAGTTCATTGTCACAGTTCGAAACGGCAGCAGATTAGCATAAGCCAATCGGATAAATCCACCCCACAAGAAAATAGCATTGAATAAAAATGTGCTACATTTGAGAAAGAGAACGTAATTTCAACCCCGTTTCCTCCCAACTATCCAAACGATTAGCTGAAGATTGATGCCACGTATTTAAATTTAAATAAAAAAATGCGTTGGTTTATCAAATGATGATTATGATCCCCCCCTCTCCCTTTTTTTGTGGTCTCGATATTTGGCTGACCCTACGATACGTACCTATTAGTAGTTAACACATCACAGGATCCAAGGTATATATTATTTCGTGTTATGTTAAATATATAGTAATGAATAGGCCTACGCTGACAATAAACCGATATAGCTTGAGAATGGCATTCCATGGTAGTTTATGTGTGATTTTCTATAATTAAGGACTTATATTAATACAGAAAAGAAGTATCCTGTAATCAATACAACTTAAGAAATCAATCGAGACCATCTGCGCAGAAAGTTCTTCTAAATATCAAACGATGACGTTTCGTGAATGCCCGCAATAGCTCTTCTTATGTAAGCAATTTCTCCGTAAACTTCTTAATATTTCAGATGCGAACGGTGATCGATTATATCATTAAAATTATTAGCATTATAAGAAATTGGGATTGTAACGCCTACCCAGCGCAAGAGGCACTTCCCAGACGAAAATTTTAACCAAAGCCCCTTTCCCACCCTTCATCAGTTTTGAGAGAAAAAGCATACGACGTTTTGTGGGGATTTTGTATAGTCTGCTCTCTAATATTTACTGTTAAACCGAAGATTGACTTTACAGAGACCCTGGTGAACTCCAGGTTAAACCCATGGTGCTCAAACCCTGGGTAGGGCTGGACTGTATCCTCAGGCCCCCTAGTTGGACAAGTTATTTTTATTGATTTTTGTTCAAGTGCGAGATGACTAAAGCCGTAGCCTACGGAAAGCCATGGTGCTATGCCCCATCCCCTGCCTTCGAAATCTAAACTTACAAAGGAACATCCAAATACCTTAAGCAAATTGGGATAAGAATGACGGGAACTGCTTTTGTTTGTTTCATAGTGTAGAAGTATGAAAGTATATGAGCATATCCCTATTAAATCTGATGCAGGGGAGGGCGTGGAGGTGTTACTTCCTTTCAGTAGCACAGGTAGGGTATTCCACAGAAGGGTGACCAATCAGCCCCGAAATGCTCTTCTCAAGCTAAACCCCCTCGCCTTCTCTCGGTTACTGCGCCAGAAATCATAGAAAGTGGATGTATATACAAGGAAAAGGCGAAAATATACTAGGAAAGATGCCACATTCTTCATAAGCCAACTTTAAACATTCCTGTGGATGTCGTCTCTGTCTTTCAGGATACATATTTTCAATCCCCAGGCACTGGTATCTCAAAGTTTACACAAGAACATGAGAAACTAACTACTGATTTAATTTACGCTCCTTCAAAAAAGTCACAGTTAACTACGTTCTTGTAGCTTCACTTAATGCATCAATGTAGTAGTGAAAATAGTCAGAGACGCAGGATGTTGATACGTATCTCTTGGCTCCCGCGCATGCTCAGTTAGATAAAGTGAGCACTCACCAGAAAATGTGTTGAATTATATGGACTCGAGTCTTGTCATTTCGTATGATATATGCAATATACAGCAATAGGATCTCTTACAACTGTTATTATTGTTATATTAATTGTAAACTCTGTGGAAAATACATTTTACAGTTTGTGGAGTCCAACCCTAAAACCCTTACATGAACTATGGTAGCTATTGATAAACTTTATGACTGTTTTTATAGATTCACCGTTGGTGAACTAAATGAAAAACTCGCCAGTAGAAGAAATGATATGGTAGACGATTTCCTCAAGTCTCCTTTGTTTTTAAATGTTATGCTTTTCTTTGAATAGTTAAATATTTTTACATGTTTTAAAAAGCCTATACTATGGGCAGTACCAGGTCAACTACTAAGAGAAATGGCACGTTCCACAGAGCCATTCAAGACTCCAGGCGACATAAAATAAAGTCAATTTAGAATATATCACCACCGGGGATCGAACCAGTGACCCACGATTTCGCGGCGCGTGTTCTACCAACTGAACTAGGTGACGTCTGATGTTAACCTTCTCTAATTCTCTAGTCGCTGCATTGGCTCATAGTCATCCACTGGTGTTCATCGACATCCAGCTCTTGGAGCAATTGGAGATCAGCGACTTTGCAAAATGTGACTTGACCAAAGAAGGACTACCATCTGAAACGTTTGTCTGTCGAAGGCCCATTAAAAGTTACGAAGCACAAAATAAAGTAAAACATTATTATCGTTAGGTGATGACAAAAAAACTTTCCAAATATTTTTATGTAAATATTTGCCATT
Source organism: Alatinidae sp. Z8VKAUB7J3 (assembly GCA_010016025.2). Classification (NCBI taxonomy): domain Eukaryota; kingdom Metazoa; phylum Cnidaria; class Cubozoa; order Carybdeida; family Alatinidae; species Alatinidae sp. Z8VKAUB7J3. Next base: position 7,311 of record JAAAKM020001188.1, on the reverse strand, counting down.
CGCGTTCAGCTGCCCGTTGGTCTTTCGAGGCTTTTCGTACTCTGTGATGTCCAACATCCAATTGATTGTATAGGCGTACATATCTGTACTTTTATGCCACCTATCAAAATGTGCCCCTAGCAGAACCATAATTCGGCACTGACTGTAACCATTCCCAAAATCTCGTCTTATAGTCAGACCAAGGTATCACCCAAAACTGCACCTTGAACTCAAACTTGAGCTTGCTCCAGTCAGAGTTTGCTACCAGTCTTACAAGTTATATCAGAAATTAATAATGGCATCGGTACCCCTCGGTCATGCTTTGTATTCTAACAGTATGTGGTCGATATAAAGTAGGAAAAACATTTTTTGTATTCGCTCGTTTCAAAGGACTGCAACAGGGTAATGAAAGATTGCTTTGTGAACAGTGAAATAGATGACTAATACTGTCGAGACACAGGGAACACAAGCAGCAACTACGTTCAAGTACCTGACTTCCGCAGGTATCATGCATTTGTCTTCGGCAGGTTTTAATGAGGACTTGTGTCTGGTTGGTTTGAAGGACTGGAACGTGCTGCCGGCTAACTGGGCAGTGTAAATTTGATTGGTAACAGTAACTCTTAAATGCCACAGGCATAGTCGAGCTTATTCTTAAGAGGATGGAGTCGAATGTGGAGACAGCCCCCATATATTGTGGAATGTAAGAGAATTCTAACAAATTGAAATCCCAAATCTTTAGCAAATGTAACTTCCACGTGTTGTAACAGCAATAAACGAGACAGCTAGACTGGTCTACTTTCATAGTTGGTTTTGGTGTCAATACAGAGACGGTACCTAACCTAAACTGAGAACACGGTAGAATGGAAGTAATGTATCACAAAATAGTACCTCTTTTTATGAATTCTCCACTCTTTCTCCCTTTTAAATCTTGTAGTGCTATAGGGTGCTGAGAATCATAATGCGTAATAAATTACAAATTTATTGTAAATTTGCGCTTTTCCGCATTTCATAGTAAACAATTTTGATTATTTCTGATAAGGTATCAACATCTGAAACTACTGCATGACTTAACACCCGAGTGAGCACACGTAACCATTTAAGAATCGTTTTTCATTATCTGGGTTCAGAATTCACTCGATCATTTCGGGGCATGTGCTTATTTTATGCCTCTAAAACAATATACAGCTGCAGAAAATTTTAGGATCATAATTGAGGATTTAAGTCTCCCCTTTTAGAAGAATCTGCCAAGAATTTTGCTATTTCGTCCGAGAAAAGTTTTCATATCCATCGGTACCTTGATGATGTACACTTATACTCGAATCCTTTCAGAAGTCTTCAGATAAAAGGGTGTGTTCAATTGTACTCAGATTAGTTCTGCCCTCGTGTTTGTACCACTTAATTAACCCAACCAATTTAAAAAATAGGCACACAGATTTTGCATATAATTTATAAAGAACAAGCCAATGTACTACAGATATACCATATTCACCCACGAAATACCGTCTCATACCAAGTAGATAGAGGAGCAATAATACTGTTGGAGGGGCGAGGTAGAGATGGCCACGTCACTTTAGAAACGAATAATAGCACGAGAAGGATATAAAAATCAAAAAATTGTAAGGGGAAGGCTGAGGGCTTTTGAGCATTTGGGTTGCAGGGTCCCAGTCTACGTTTAATCCTGATTGTAAAGTCCTTACTTAGAGTGCAAGTTGCTCTTGTTCAGAAGGAAAGTAAAGAATTAGATAAAAGTAAAGATTTGACATACTAGCTGAATATTTGCTATCTTGAAGGTTGATCACTCATTTTTCAAGTTCGTGAGTTTGAATTAAACAAAATTGAAATCTTTTGCGTTTAAAAGTAAATCATATGGTTGCAAATTCTACACTACAATGATAAGTCTTGCCCCAAAATGTTTAAGTATCAAGACAGAAAATTACTTTCCATTTTTCTGGAAGGGGTGCCTTCATGTCATACTTAATGAATTTGTCCAAGATTCGACGAGATGATATGAAGACTGAGTGCTAAGAAGTAGTTGGCTTCGTATGTCAAAGTGTAGGATGATGTATCAGAAAGCGTTACTGGCCTGAGAGTTGTCCTGGTAGAGATTAATGTACTTATTCTCCAGACCAAGGAATCGTTATACCACCCCCACAAAAATAGGTAAGCGCGGCGTATGTCCCCTTTCTTTCTCTATATACGTATTCGACCTTCTAGCGAGCAGATACCTTCCTTTTCTGAGTCAGTTTTTGCTCTCTACCTATTCTTTTTCACCCTTCTTTACCTTTCTCGTCGCGATTTCCACACACAGTGTTTGCGAGTTTGCGTCTCGTTTGCCAGTCGTTTACAACCAGTGCCTAAAAACCTTCAAGATTTGATTTGCATCTACGCTTAATACAAAGCTCGGTTGTTGATCATCATCTTGTTCCCTGTGCAGCTATCTAAACAGGGACTCCTTCTCGGTTCTATTTTGCTACATTAGACAAATTTGGCCAAACTAGTAAAGACAATTGCTTAATGCCCTGATCTGCTTGTCTTCCCTATGAGCCGCAGAGGGCGTTGCTGTACCGTGTGGAAGTGTCTGATTGGTACTGGTATAGATTCTATG
>JAAAKM020001186.1:0-15058 GCA_010016025.2 Alatinidae sp. Z8VKAUB7J3 | reverse complement strand
AAAAAATTTCGCAGGCTTAAACTTTTACAAACGATCGTTTTAAAGAATTTTCCGTGTACCGATTTTTGCAAACGATTCCAATCTGCCTTACTTTCTGCCGTCGAAAAGTAATATACATAGCGTATTTGTACAACTTCCTAAGATAGAATAAAGGATGTCCTATGCATTTAATTTGACATTACCTTTGATTCTTTTGAGCCAACATTTCGATATGTCCTTAGAACATGTTTTCCATCCAACGTACGGTAGAGCGATGAACTTTTGTTATCTTGCACTGTAATATGATAAGATAGCCTCTCTTTCAGGTAATGTAAGTCCATGCTGTAAAGAGAGGTCAATCCATCGAAGTAAGCATCAACGGTAGGGGCGAATATCACGACAGGCTTGCGAGGTCGTCCTCTCATGGTGTAACGAATTAGCCCAAGAGCTTTGAGTGCTTTAACAAAATTACGACTGCCCACAAGATAAACACTGGTGTAAACATCCATTGTTCTCCATTGAACTGAAAAAAAAAAGTTAAAGAAAAATTGTGAAATAATAAAATAAAGCTAGCCACTGTGTACGAATTAAGGGGTATAATTTCATCAAATTAAAACGACCTAACTTTGAATATATTAATTTTATATTGGCAGCGTGTAAAATGTTTTGTAGGCTTAAAATTTTTAAAATTGAAGATAAGATCTATTGTCCATCACTTCAATCAGTTCAATAAATTGGTACTTGTGTTACTAAATAGCGAAGTTTCTGGTGCCCATATGAGTATTACCTGCAGTCTTACATTTGATAGTGTGTAAAAGGCACATATCTTTAGAACATCAGCACGTTTCTCATTCTTATTTCTATTTATTTCAAGTCGACACTATCAGACAAGATTTGTCCCTCACTCAATACGAGATTTATGACCAGTGTATGGTGAAAACGTTTCGCAATAATGAATTCGTTACTTATACCAATATTAAAGATTTATACCACAAAAAAAATATTTCATACATTTTTATTGGACATAAAGATATCAAACAGTAAACATTCTTTGACAAAATTGTCATAGTTTGGTACTTGTTTTCGCTAGGGTTAAATTTCATTTGATCGAACGTGGAGCCGCCAGGTGTAACAGTGTCCTTAACGCACGCTGTCCTTGGTAATTCTCATTTTGTCCATAAAAATAGCCTTCTCGAAATATGCATTGGTTATTATACATGTCTCTTGTAATATCTCAATGAAGATTATAATCCTTGTAGAGGCTAATCCAAAAGATGACCGATTTCAGATAATGCTCTAATTTTTGGGCACTTCAACACACATCTACTGAAAAACATTGAATGTTAATCTTTGCTATTACCAAGAGTTTGATCTACTGACATTGCTTCAAGTTATAATAATTTAAAAAGTTAGGTTGGTTTTCTGTAGTTCAAGGAACAGTACCTTGAATTCCACAGCGTTTGCCACTATTCCTTCCTCGGTAAACCACTTCATAACGCGTTTTAAGTAATTTACCCAGTTTATTGTTACTTTTCAAATCTTAATTTTAGAAAAGAGCTCACAACCAACCACAGAGTTTCAAATTTCTGCCTTTAAGTTAAGAACAAGTAGGTCTTTGATGATCAGGTTGAAAAGACGCAGGTCAGACAACGATGCTTGCGGTATTTTTGCATTGAATGTCCCCAGCCTTCTAAAGAACTAGTTAACTTTTACTATTTGACATCGGTTACATAGATTATTTTGTTAACATCATTACTATTCTTGAGGAATTTATAGACTTGTAAGGTAGCAATTGCCAAACCAAGAGCAAGAAACGGATTGTTTCAAAGACGTATGTTGTAAAATTTGGTCTAGAGTCTCTAAACTTTGCTTGATCGTTTCAATAATCACGTTTGGTGTAGCACATGAGCCCCTCTGCTTTATACTGATCAAGAATTAAGACATTCATCTGATTGTGTTTACCGTCCTTTATTAACTAGACGTAGATGCTGATGCTGTTTATTGTACAGCTAAAGTTCGTGGCTCAAGTTTCTTAGTGTTAATGCTTCCTTCCGTCTTGTATTTATTGTTTTCCTTACTTGCAGTTTATGGTTATCGATAATGTACTCGCCTGGTTTAGATCTTTCACTTTCCTTTTAAAGTTTTTTAAAGTTAGCGTGTGTGTGTTAGGCTGTCTACTCTATGTGTTTTAAAATTTAATTTTTACTCTGTGTATTTTAAACAAATACCTCGGTTTTAAGTGTTTCATTAGTGGGTCTCAACGGGACCTAGATGCTCCCCAGGGGGTAATGACCAGTTATGAGGAGGCTGCAAGAGACCAAAGTCTTAACTGGCGGTAACAAGAGTTAATTTGTGCATGGAATTCAATACTTATAAGAATTACAAGTTTTGCGATCATTTTGGCTCCATATTTCGTACTTTCACTAAGATACTTAATCATGAGATGTAATATGAAGATTCAAATAAAAATTTTATGCGGTTTATTTTGTGCTGTATAGTTCGACCCTCCTAGAATTTTCTCGAAGTCCAATTGTTAGCCATTTGCAACAGGAAATGATCGCGCGCAGTTAAAAATTGGAGTTAAGTTGCGTTTTTAACTCTTCTGGTAACCATATGATTTAATGATTTTTGCTTAGTTGCCTACAGTGGACGCTAATTGGTCCGATAAACACAAGCCATTCAGGAAGGCCAATTTCTGATTAGCTCTTGCAAAAATACAGTTGAGTATACGCTTTTCACACGTTTCATTTTGATTATTCTGACGATTGTACTCTGAGGAGTGTCAGACAAAGAAGCTTTAAACTACATAATGTTTTCTCTATTTGGTGCAATATTCTTATTTTGTATCACAAACAAACACTTTTCACTTGTGTATCGCTATGATCTCTAGTATTTACAAAGGTTCAGTCAGAATAGGTGGTGAGAAAAGTAAATAACGCGTTTAGAAAGGTTAAAAACACTGGCCAGATGACAATCAACAGAGCTATAGACGTATAGTTAAGTATAGTTTTCTTGTTATGCTTGGTCAACAAAGAAGTGTACTCACATTCATGTTTATTAGTCTGAGATCTTTTTCTTCTTCCACTGCGTGCACTTGGTGGTTCGTTACCGTAGGATTTCAATCGACCAGCAATTGCCTCCAAAGAGGATGGGTTACTGACAACACCCTAAGACGAGAGAAGATGATAATCCGGATAGTTGCAGTATGTAAATATACACAGGCCAGAAAGTAGCATTATGACATTTATATGGTATAGAGTGGTTTCCTTTGCCTCTAGCTATTTAGGGAACGTTGAAAACATCTAGCCTAGTATACAAGCTTAATTCAATTCTTGTTTTCGCAATCTCTTTTAGCTAAGGGGAAACAACCACGTGGGTTTCGGCAGCCATTTAAACATCGGTTATGTAGGTTCTACAGTAAACTTTAACTAATCTAAGAAACTGTTAAGGCTGCGACTAGGTCAGAGAAGTGTGCACAATTATTAACCGCTTTGTTTGCAGTTTAACAATCGACATTCCCACAACGTCTCGGAGCGAGTTATCTCCGTAAATCCACTAAAAGATAACTTTCATGAAGTTCCCAGTGTCAAATGTGTCATATAGAGCAAATACAGATTTTTAACTTCATGCAATTATTTGATCTAGCAGCTTTTCTTTTGTTTATGTAGATAAGATATATCTTATCTCTAGCCCCTGTTGAAGGCTTGGACCCAGTATAGGGCAGTTATGGCAATTCTTCCTATGAGTCGGAAGCATTCCTCATTGATTTCTAAAGGCGCAAGGGCACATCTGCGCTTTCAGAACATGCTCTCATAATTCAAGACATCCACAGAGCATGATGACATAGTTCTTGCACCTTAAAAACTCCACTTTGTGACTCCAAAATTAAGTCAATAATTATTTTAAAAGTATTTAATTTTGAATATATGTTCACTTTAAGGGTTGCAAATGGCGCTGCGAGTTTCCAAGATTTCCGAGAATCAAACAATCGATGATTGTTTAATCAGCTTGCTACATCAAACTCAGTTTTAGACAGTTACTTTGATTAAATACTATAGAACATATCTAAAAATCAGCAATAGCAAATTATTATGCACATAAAAACTTTATTGGCCAGACATTTCCCAGAGTACAACCGTAAGAATGACTGCAATACAAGTTATGAAAGAGAGGCAACTGTATATTTGAAAGACCCAATCAGAATTGGACTGCCTTAGTGGTTTGTGTTTTTTGGACCAATCGGCATCCACTACAACTAGATCTTTAATTGAATAGGACTAATGGGAAAACAAATTCTTTTTGTCTGCATTGTAAAACTTTTAACTACATAATGTTTTCGCTATTTCATTTAGTATTCTTGCTTTGCGGCACAAACAAACTATCTTAATGTCTCTATATTGGTTTACGTTTTGTAAGTAATGTCAAATCAGCCTTAGTTGTTAACTGCAGGTTTTCTGTTGCTGATACTGCATGTAGCTTTGAAACAAATACGTTAATCAATTGTAGTATCCATTTACCTCAACTAGCGATCCTATCTCTTTTGCGCTTAACTTGGATAACTTCTTTTGCAAGACGACAAAAGTTTTTGGTTCTTTGCCAGCCACGGGTATCCCATTGACAACATATTTGTATCCCTACATAGCGAGAACAGACAAAAAATTAGATACAGCGTTAACCTTTCGACCATATATCACAATTACAAATCCATTTAATCGTGGTTCAGTTATGGGAGAGGGGAACCTTCTCGAGGAAGCCTTTCTTGTAAAGGAAAGTACATTTTTACGGTTTCAGGGTTATCGGGAGGCTATGAAGAGGAGTAAAATTATTGATTCTGTGAATACGGGTATCGTGCTGAAAGCACCAAATATTGTAACAAAGAGAGCATTAGGTGATCGTCTAAAGATCCTGAATTCTGAAATAGTCTTCAATGTTATATCCACGACGAGGTTCATAATGGCAAATTTACTATTTATTATAAAGCAACGTTTTTAGTTAAGCTTTCAGTTTGGTCTTAATATAACCAATTTTATTTTCTGTCACAGTTAGATAAGAATTTGGGGAAGATCCTTAGTTTATACAGTTGGCATACTTTCATACTCTACAGCTATTTTTGTAATGCGTATTTCTGAAAAGAACACTAGAGAAATAAAAAAATGTCTGCTACCAGGAGTCAAACCGGCAACCCTCATTTTCGTGACGCGTGCTCTACCAACTGAGCTAGGCGATCTACGATGTTAACATACTCTATTTTCAAAAGTGGCTTTTCAAATCCTCTCTTCTCAATAATACTTTCTAACTTTCAATAGGCTTTGGACAGATAGACGGGCCGGATGGCAGTCCTTCCTCAGAAAAGTCACATGGCGCAGAGAGGCTGGTCCCCAATCACCGGTGGATGATTGGAAGCTAATATGGCGACTAGAGAAATAGAGTATGTTAAAATCGGAGGTCACCTAGATCAGTTGTTGGAGCACACGCCACGGAAGCGTGGGTTACGGGTTCGACCACTGTGGTAACATATTTTCTATTTCTCTACTGTTCACTTCAAGACAGACATTTCAAATCATCTGATACTGATAATGCGTATTTCATCATATTCGTATGCTATTTGCTCAATATAAGTATTGCATTATTGTTGTAAATATTATTATGATAATAGGAAATGGTTTGAAAACAAAACAGCAAGTTTTAAAAATACAACCACACAATTTTGTCCTATAGTTGCGTTAAATAAATGGTTCTTTAAACTCCCGTCACTGCCCCCGCCACAACCCAATGAATATACTATGAAGAATACTTCGAGCTCTTTAAACTTTTAATGCAAAACCTCATATGGCCTTAACCTGGTCAGCCATATTTCCAATTGAGTGTTAGACGATTTCTATACTAAATTGTTACAGATTTTTTGTACTTACACTGACGTTGTCAAGCACGTTGATGAAAACGGTGGCAGTGCGTGGCTTTTTCTTGCAACAGACGCTACAATCTAGATAAGCAGAATCAAAAATATGAATTTGGTATTAGATTATACCTGTCGTTACACTTCTGGGTAACGACAAATGTAGAAATGACAGAAAAGAATTCCTGTCTAAAACAACTTAAAAGACAAAAACAGTGTATGGGAGACTATCAGAGCAGACTTAATTTCCATCTTGGTCTCCATACAAATTATAAAGAAGGTTTTAGCTTAGGTATTAAACGTGCAAAAAACTCCGCGGCTAAAATTAGCAAATCAAGCTTTCTTTTATATTGCTTGTTAATCTAAGAGCAAATGGTGAGATGAATGCAAATTCCTGGCATCTCCCTACCCTCTATAAAAACCTTGTGTAATTCAAGTAAATTAGTTATAAATAGGTGATCTTACAGAGTGCATGTGTCCTGAAAGGTAGCCAGGCCTAAATTTGATATCTATTGAGGTCACAGTAATGTTGCTGAAGTGGCTACTAATAGATATATCCCTGAGTCTGTTTCGTTCAATAGACTATGAACAGCAGATAAGCACTATCCCGGTTTTTGTCATAAAGAACTTTTTTGCAGTAATACATAGATTAAAGCATCATAAGAGGGACACCCTACCGCTACAGGGGCCATTACCGGGTTGAAAAGCAAACTTTTAATAATTAGATTGATTAATATCAAAATACTTACCACAACGTTCACAGACACTGCTCCTGTTACCTGGAAATGGCAAAGAATAACATTGCAAAATTCATCTCTTTCCGATGTAAATAAATTATGACGGTCATACTGAACATTTTAAACAGGTACATTTTAGGACTCACTTTGTGGATGGAGTACCTCCTGTTTAAGACAACTCATTAAGAGTCTTTTTAATAAACGATATAATGGATATTACTAGCTAAAACTATCATATGTTTGATCTACGACTAAGGCGTTGAAAAGGAACTTCTTTGTCAAAAACCATGAACATTGTCTTTGCGTATAAGTTTCCAATTTAGTCAATCGGGTTATTATTTATTCATAAGCATATTGTTTTCTTTTTTAAGAACAAATTAATTGGCTCGTCCATTTACCCATATATCCATCCATCCATCCATCCATCCATCCATCCATCCATCCATCCATCCATCCATCCATCCATCCATCCATCCATCCAAAGATTCATCATTGTCGCGCATATTGATTCATTTATATATTCGTCATTTAATTCATTCCGTTATTCGTTCATTTATCTATTTATTCATTAATTCATTAATTGAAAACTATATATTCATTTATCTATCTTTTTACTTATATTTAAATTTATTTATTTATTCAATTTTATATTTATTTATTGTTATATTTATCCATTTCTGCATTTGCTCCTGTAATGCAAAGCTGCCATGCAAAACAACATCAACTTTTTTCATTTGAATTATTCATTTACCTATTAACCTTTGAATCACCCAGCGAATCAAAATGTTATAAACTAACGAAATTTCAATTCTATTCGCTGTTTTAGAGAATCAGTGATATATAATGAACTAGTTTCTTCTTGTTCCTCCTTGTTCTTCTATATAACAATGAATCGCTTCTCGGACCTTCTTTCTTTCTCCTTTTAACCCTAAGGTTATCTGATTGCTGTAATCACACCGGCTGTAACGTCCATAGCCATGAAACTTACTTCATTCTATTTCACTTACTTCAAATATTAATAATTTACACTCTACCTGGAATTTGCCAAACCGGAGAGGTTTCCAAAGGGTCAGCTACTCACAAAAATTTAAAAGAAGCTTGAGAAATTCCGGCAGAAATTCAGTAATCCAGGAGACATTAATGGAAGGGTCATGCTAGAGATGTTTGCAAATTGTTCAGTTGTAAATCATCTGCTACATTGCACTTTTAGAGCTTTAGCTCTACTGGTAATTGAAAAAGCCCGATAGACAAAATGGCTTAAACGTATGCCATACACTTGCTGTCAAATTATTGTTGCAATTAGAGGAGGCGAGCCTTTTCCTCTGCTCATAGGTGCGGTCCTGATAGTTTTGACCATCTGTATGTGCTTATAACTGCACTTATGATAAAAGTATTAAAATATTATGAAAGGCTGCTTCTTTTCCAGAAAGTAGTTTACTGTTTTCCTAACAACTATGATTATTTTGCGCCTGACTTTATTATTTCATTTACATCTTCCTCTGAAAACTATTCTGTCTCAATCAAACATGTAAAAAGGCGATAAAGCCATTTTTAAAAGCAAATAAGATATAAAACAAATCTAACAACGTTACATATGGCTTGAGTGCGCTTAAACGTTTGAGAAATTGAAAGATAATTGAATTAGTCTTCCTGAGAATCACCATTATCTAAATAACTACTTAGGATTTTCCTAAGAACAGGGAAAAGTAAACCCTAATCAACATGTCTTGAATCCTTAATAATGGAGACAATAATATTTACGTCAACATTTTTGCTACGTCCAACATAATGTCAATAGAAGCAACCAACAGCTGCTATACATTCGGGACTATAAGACCAGGTCGAGTTCCATTTAAGAGCAAGTAACATTTTTCCTTGCAAAGATAGGTAAGATGGAAAGCAAAATAATTTTAATTATCAATACATGTCCACTCTTAATGACGTAATTTAGAGAACCAATTTTTATTCTGTATCGATGGTAAACAACACTTCTTATGAGCATGCACTTGAAGCCTTTCAGGTTAATTGCGACACACAACAGATGACGCGTTAAAAGGGACGTTTATGGCGCTTGCCAGGAGAGTTCTGTTGTTCAATTCTAAAGTTATGTATAACGTGTTACGTGTTACGAGCGACAATGAGAAATGTGAGTCTTATGGTCAAAGAACCTAACGTACTCACTCGCTCACTCACGTACCCACCTATGTATTACCTATTTTCTCATTTGCATCCTAATTTACTCATTCACCCCCTTGCTCACTCTCCATCCCCTCCGTCATACACTCTTTCACTCACTCACGACACCTTATTCTTTTTCATCATCATCATCATCATCATCATCATCATCATCATCATCATCATCACGATCATCATCAGCATCATCATCATCATCAGCAGCATCATCATCATCATCATTGTCATCATCATGATCATCATCATGATCATCATCATCATCTTGCGGCCTCAGCAGAGACGGAATTTACCTTTCCTGTATACCCTATCTGTCATAACTGTTAGAAGGTTTTCCTTGGCAATGGCGGTGTCCCTGCATATAATGTCAGGAAAGGTGTATTTCCGAGACCGCTTGAGTGTTGATGTGTGTCTCCATAAGAGTAAGCACGACACAAACTCATCTGAGGCGCGCGTACTGTGTCCAGAAAACTGGACGCGTCTCCTTTGGAGTACGGTTAATATCCTAGGTAAATCAACGTATATCATTTCAAGTGTTTCTTCCATTAAGATTCAATGCTCTTCCGAGAAAACGGGTATAGAATCCATCTAGCCGGCGGCGTTGTTTAACGGAGTCCAAGTTTCTGATACGTAGAGTAAAATGAGTTCGATTATTACCCGAAAAATTCTTGTTTTAACGTTATTTTTCACAGTCACTAACTCCTCTTACGTATTAATTGCTTTTATTAGTTAAAAGTTTATTTATCAGTTAAACTTATTACTCTATTTTTATTTATAAACTTACAATGTATATTAGGGAAAAATTGTATATGACTCACCTGGAGATCCAAGTCGATTGTCGTCAGGGACAGGATCCATGATGTCTTTTTCATTCTTAGTAATTTCATTTGTTTCCTTTTCTTTTATTTTGGAAGAAGTAGCATTAGCACTTGGTCTCTCTGTAGTTGCCGTTGGTACAAAACCCGTAGGGCCTTCAGGTTCTTTGGCAAGAAAAATGTAACTTGGGTCGGAAGTTTTAACAACAGCTACATCAGGAATTTCTGTGGTTACGGGCATAGGCTGTTCTGTTACTGTCGGGATTACAGGTGTAACTGGTGGTATTTTAGACATTTTTGTTGGTGCTGGATCAGGTACAGCAGTTGGTACGCCCACTTCGGGGGCTTCCGTAGGCGATGAAGCAGTTGTTAGCTCTACTTCAGGGGCTTCCGTATCTGGCGCGGCAGTTGTTACATCTACTACTGGGGCATCTGTATCTGGTGCAGCAGTTGTTACTTCCACTTTAGGGGCTTCCGTATCTGGTGCCGCAGTTGTTATTTCTACTTCAGGGGCTTCCGTATCTGGCGCGGCGGTTCTTACTTCTAATTTAGGGGCTTCCGTATCTGGTGCAGCAGTTGTTGTTTCTACTATTGGGGCGTCCGTATCTGGTGAAGCAGTTGTTGTTTCTTCTATTGGGGCTCCCGTACCTGGTGCAGACGTTGTTATTTCTACTATTGGGGCATCCGTACCTGGTGCAGCAGTTGTTATTTCTACTATTGGGGCGTCCGTATCTGGTGCAGCAGTTGTTATGTCTATTATTGGGGCTTTCGTATTTGGTGCAGACGTTGTTATGTCTAATACTGGGGCATCCGTATCTGGTGCAGCAGTTGTTATTTCTACTATTGGGGCATCCGTATCTGGTGCGGCAGTTGTTACTTCAAGTATTGGGGCTTCCGTGTCTGGTGCGGCAGTTGTTACTTGTACTATTGGGGCTTTCGTATCTGGTTCAGCAGTTGTTACCTCTACTTTAGGGGCTTCAGTATCTGGTGCAGCAGTTGTTATGTCTACTATCGGGGCTTCCGTATTTGGTGCAGACGTTTTGATTTCTACTTCAGGGGCTTCCGTATCTGGTGCAGACGTTGTTATGTCTACTACTGGGGCATCCGTACCTGGTGCGACAGTTGTTATTTCTACTACTGGGGCATCCGTATCTGGTGCAGCAGTTGTAACTTCTACTATTGGGGCTTCCGTATCTGGTGCAGCAGTTGTTATGTCTACTATCGGGGCTTCCGTGTTTGGTGCAGAAGTTTTTATTTCTACTTCAGGAGCTTCCGTATCTGGTGCAGACTTTGTTATGTCTACTACTGGGGCATCCGTACCTGGTGCGACAGTTGTTATTTCTACTATTGGGGCTTCCGTATCTGGTGCAGCAGTTGTTACCTCTACTTTAGGGGCTTCAGTATCTGGTGCAGCAGTTGTTACTTCCACTTTAGGGGCTTCCGTATCTGGTGCGGCAGTTATTACTTTTGCTACTGGGGCTTCCGTATCTGGTGCAGCAGTTGTTACCTCTACTTTAGGAGCTTCTGTATCTGGTGCGGCAGTTGTTACTTCTACTTTGGGGGCTTCCGTGTCTGGTGCAGCAGTTGTTACTTCTAGTATTGGGACTTCCGTGTCTGGTGCGGCAGTTGTTACTTGTACTATTGGGGCTTTCGTATCTGGTTCAGCAGTTGTTACCTCTACTTTAGGGGCTTCAGTATCTGGTGCGGCAGTTGTTACATCAACTTCAGGAGCTTCTGTATCTGGTGTAGCGGTTTTTACTTCTACTTTAGGGGCTTTCGTATCTGGTGCAGTTGTTGTAACCTCTACTGTAGGAGCTTCGGTATCTGGTGCAGTAGCTTTTATCTTAAATGGAGAAGTTGTAGAGCGAATGCGTAGTGTTAGTCGCATGGGTTTTGTCTTTTTTGTCTTTATTTCAATGGTATCTTTTGCTACTGGTACCTCTGTGATTTGTGTTGTTGGTGGTGTTAAAGTATCAGATTTAGTAATAGCTTTTTTATGTAGATCGACAACTTTAATTTTAATCTCGTTATCTACTTCAGTTTGTACAATAACTTCAGGTTTGGTTATAGGTTTCTGTGTTGGATCTGTTTTGATCACTAATGGTTGGGAAGAGGCTGAAGTGATTTCAACTTTGGATACAGGTCCTGTAGTTAAAACCGGAGGAGGGGTTTGTTTGACTACAGTGTTGTTAATAGGAGGCTTCTCAAGGACTTCTTCCGATTCTGATGGGCAGATTTTATCGTATACCTCGCCTGCGATATCAGTTTTCAAAATGTCATCATATGTTTGGAAATCGGAGATGTGCTTGTCATTCTGAGTAATGTTTAGCATTGTGGCGCGGCTTGTCTTTTTCCCAACTAACAAAGCAAACATTTCAACACCACGTTGATGGAGGACATCTGCTTTCTCTTTTGGATTGAGGATAAGGTCACCGAGTTTCTTAGGATTTTGTATACCATCTAGAAACAGAATTAATAAAATCACTCATTCCAGGAACATCTATATTTTAAGAAAATTTTAACGTAAAGTTACAAATGAAAATAAATTGGTTTTTTAAAAAAGACATTGTGTTATTTGTACAGTTGACAGTGTGGGAAAAAAACCCATCACGCCGTCATATCATAGCAAATCGTAGAACAGCTTGATGTAATCAGCCTTCATACATTTTATATTTTGACGGGTCAGAGGACACAAAGCCAATGCTTAAAAATCTTCTGCAAAATAAATGCTTTACAACATGTTATTTGTACACAGGTGAGTTGAATTAATACATTTTCTTATCTTTACAGGTTCATATCTTCTTAGCCAGGTAAATGAGTCATGACCATCAATCGGAACTGCTTTTGGCACGCAAATAAATAGACACAGCAATGTAGCGTGATGGCAGAATCTCTACAGACTTAACGTGGAAAGATGGGAAACCCGTGAACTAGAAAGTCAAAACGAGGGGAACTCCGATTACTAAAATAGTATTACCGGAGGATCTTCTTTCGCACCCTGAGACATTCCTAACCTGGATCGTCATAGAGCTGTCACAAGGGCAACGCAAAGGAGTGGCAATCTAATGTCCACCGAGGGAGACTGCAAAACTAAGTTTCAAACTGCCAGAAGGTTTTTAACCACCAACCAATGGTAGCTAGCACTTCTAGTACACGGTTAACACTGCTCCACCTTCTAACTCTGACTGCTTTGCTCTAGCTATCATAAGAATAATTATAAACATTTGCTGAGGGGATCCATGATAAATCCTAAGGAATCTGTGAGTTTATTTTTGAATTTGTTGAATCAGAATATGTCTGTGTAACGCGTTGGCCGTAGTGTGCTTCCAGTTCATTTAGTATCGATAGCTGTGCCTTACGTTTATCGACCTCTAACTTACATATTGCTCCCTCAAATGACCCAATGAAAAGCCATGCATACTTGGTGTATCGTAAACATTCTCCTGCCGTTTCTCCAAAATGCATTATAGTTTCCGAGGGCTTTGTCCGTCTGATATGAGTACCGTTAAAAAGTTTACACTAACTATGGGTCGACCGGCTTCTGCTTTTTCCATTAATGTCATAAAATTTTCTAACTTTTGTTTGTTACCACATTCCTGGCATGGAATTTAGCGGACACGATCTCGATGACCCAAATGGCACTATTCTACTTAGCAACGCATCTCGATGACCCAACGCATGCAAATGGCACTATTCTACTTAGCAACACTCGAATAGATGTCAAATAGCAAACAGACAGGGAGGAGGAGGTAAAGTTCTACCTAATAGTCAAGGAGACGAATGTAATGCATAGTGAGTTATAAGCAAAACCGGAATCTCTGTATATTTATGGAAATGAGGTACATTTTGTAGCATCCTTTGTATAATTTAGGTCCACAATGACAGCTATTGGTAAACAGGACGTTGAGTTTTGACACAGACGAGGTCCAGCTGCAAAATCATGCATTCTTCGCTGATACTTTCTAGCAACACTACTATGTTGCATGATAAACAAAACTGGCCATCAAAGAGTTTAAACTTCTCTCTTTCTTGCCATATGAAGCAACGGATTTTTCACTTTGAAAAGCCTTAAAGGGGTATACACACAATCATCGAGGAAATGAGGTGTAGGCCTGTTAAGAAGACAAACACAGCTACGTGAGATCTTGGAGAGCAAAGAACGCTACCTGCCATTGGTAAGACGCTGTACTCATATCAAACGGCTAACAATAAACCATCCAAAGAGAACTTTACTTCATTACAATTGCTATCTACTTTAAAGGTTCTTCGAAAAAGGATATAGCAAAGAACATTTGGATGCAACTGCACGCTCCCATCAAAGACGTTGGTACTATGAAAACAAATATTGCTGTAACAGTATTGCAACAAATAAATAGAGTTAGCAGAACGTAATAGTTCAATGCAGTGTCTACTAAGAGATTTTTCGAGACTCGCCTTATACCTTTGACCATATCATTGCAATAAATTATGATATATGAAATATAACAGCGGACAAAAGCAAAACAGGTGCATTTGTATCAAAATAGCCATTAAGTTCTGTAATTTGGTCACTGTTAACTATTAACCTAAAGCTCACATTTCTACAAGGAAACTCATTGGGGTGCTTCCCTTATATGATTCAATTTCAATTTTGCTAAATATTTAAATAGTAAAATAACGAATACTTCATATTGTCTCCCAGCTAAAAAAAGTCAAGGAAAACTTTTTTATTCTCTAGAGATTGTCAAAATTTTACTTCATCAAATAATCGAATATGCGTACATACTTGCTTACCTGATAAAACTAACATGACTTTTCGAACATTGCTTCTTGCTCCTTCCTCTTCATTGAATAAAGTATCCGTTGCTAGTTGTAATGCCAGGTCAATCCTTGTCCAATAACCATAAATCTCTGGAAGCATGTCCACAGCTTTGACAAATTCCTTAACATCGTAATACTCATTGAGCTTTATGGCAACACGAGAGAGCCTTTTTTCACTGAACAGTATTACAGTACCATGAGTACCAGTCTCAGATATTCCAAGTTTTGTTGCTAATCTTATGACAAAGACCTTTTGTTTAAAGTACTGATGATATAAACTATTTGACGTGTCAATTAGAAAGGCAATATCCATTCTACATTTTGCTGCGTCCGTGAAGCCTACAAAAAAACCAAAACAACTTTATTCTGTGGTTGACGAAGCAAATCCAAATTCGGCAAGATCATCCATTGTAGGTCTCATGGCAAAAAACCCAAACCGCGACAAACTAAAGTTAAGAAGCCAAAAATAAAACCTACAATTTAGGCAACGTTTCGTTTTTTCTTCAAGACTGTTCGTCAGGTGTTTGCGTAATGGAGTTCGCAATGCGTTAATAACTAAACATGACAGCTACTTAACGTTTATAATCATCATTATCATGATAATAAAAATTATCATTATCATCATTATTATCATTATCATC
>JAAAKM020001182.1:0-15062 GCA_010016025.2 Alatinidae sp. Z8VKAUB7J3 | reverse complement strand
TGATTTGCCCTTGGAATTTTTTGGCGTTTTTAACCCACCCCCCCCCCCCCCCCCCCAATAAACAGAAACAAAACAACAACTGTCTAATGAGCTAGAACAAAAGTTGTCCCTGATGCGTGCAACATTTGCCGCGATTTCTCAATTGCAAGACTCTATATCGCCGAACATTCTATTGATTAACGACTAAAATGCTATCTGATAGACTATTTCCGTCCTCGCAAATAACCCTGCCTTCCTGATCAAAGAAAAAACATTAATAACTTACCACATTCAGGCAGGTATTGAACCATGAAACCATCCGATTTCAGGAGATTTACATAGGAAGCTGTTGCGTTGCAGTGCGCAGTAGCCATATCAACGGACACGTCGCATACTGCGGTATCAATTTCGCATGCCTTTAAGAATGGCTCTGGATCAACGGTAGAGAAAAACTTGGCGAATGGAGACTGGCTGCCAAAAGCTAAGGCACACTTGGCTGAGGGAAGCTGGTCACACGAAATGACGTGCTGTTCCTTCTCTTTCAAGCATGAAGAATCACCCGAGACTTCCCAGGCATCAACAAATTCGGAAATGCTGTCGGCAAGTGCTCCACCTGGCAATTTCAGGTCATCGTAAATTTCGTTGTTGTTTGTACCAAGCACACCTGCAAGGAAAACAGAAACAACATATAAGAATAGGGTCTTCAAACTATCGAAGCCTTCCTCCGTATCGATGGGCACAGACATTATTCGTCCACTTTGAGGAAACTAGTCGAGCCCGCTAGTGACGCAAAAACATTCTCTACATCGCACTGAAAGAAGCCGCAAAAGTCGTTTGAATTTGCTACAATCTTTTCAATTATCGACGCAATCAAGAGCAGGACTATGGCAGTGGAACAAGTTAACATTAGCTTGATCGTCTTGTCGACTTGTACGTGCAAAACTGCGGCACACTGATGACCGCAAAGCCTACGCCATCCTTCCAACACTTGGATAGAATTAAAGTGAAATTACAGAAATGGGTGGGGTGGTAAAATGCTGGCGCTCATGCACTAAACTCACACTCGAGGTTATATTAAACATAAAATTGTCTAAACAGAACATACCTTCAGTTTTTCCATAATGCCATCCTGCGAGTTCAATGGTACAGTCAAAGTGTTCCATATCACACGTCACATCCAGACCTTGGTCAAAATTGCACTTGACGAAAGCACCATTACGCATACACGTTCCGCTGGCCGACTGCACTGGCAAGCCCTCAACATCCCTAAAGTTGTCCTCGTCAATTGTAATCCTTGTTTTGATGGCTTCATTGCCGATGTCTACCTTCATATCTGGAGTTATGATGATAATGTGCTCTGCTTGGCTCAAGATGGTGAATGTTCCATTATGGAAATCTCTGGCGAGGAGATAAGTACATGTCTTCTTGTTGTAGATGGGGAACTCGTAGAATTTGCGATCGAAAGTCATGACGTGAGACTTGCCGAAAATCATGGCCGTTTCTGCAAAAAAAGAAAAGAAAAGTTTTAATTGCAACGGGTTTCAATAGCAAAAAATACAAACCTAAGAAAGGAACATTTTCAACATTCAATCAAGAGAGAATTTTAGCACATTGCAATCTCAAAATTGATCTGTACAGTTGTAATAAATTTATTGGTATTTGGTACAAGTTTTTTTTTATCAACTTCATTTGCCGCAAGATTGTCCAGATTGCCAAACTTTCTTAAACGTTTTTCAACAAAAGCTTTGCAGTTTCAGTACAGAGCTTTTTTTAATGGTAGCAAAACTTATTTTCCAGCCTCGCAGTATGTGTCAGATTCAAGCAGTTACAGAAAAGGACAAAACAAGTGAAGCAAACAACGATAAATTACTTACTTTTCAAAGGCGAAACAAGTGGCTTCTGAGATCTTTCCCTGGCATTGTTCTTTATAACACGAACTGCTCTGTCGACACCAACTTTAGCAAGGTTGAAGTTTTTGCGCATGCGTCCGAAATATCTC
This sequence comes from Alatinidae sp. Z8VKAUB7J3, assembly GCA_010016025.2. Lineage (NCBI taxonomy): Eukaryota > Metazoa > Cnidaria > Cubozoa > Carybdeida > Alatinidae > Alatinidae sp. Z8VKAUB7J3. The sequence continues at coordinate 13,084 of JAAAKM020001182.1, read as the reverse complement.
TGAAACATCTCACTGTGCACCGCTTTGTATTCTTCAACGAGCCTCCTCAATCCAGGGGTTTGTCTTTCGACGGTCCTCAGAATCTCTTCCATCTTTCTAGTTGTCTTGACTGCCATTTGCCTGTAGTGCTTACGGATCTGGGTTTTTAGATTCTCCAGTGTCTCTGTTAACTGCTGACCCTTGACGAAATCCATCACGGCATCCTTCACGTATTGCTGGTAGACCTTAGTATCGAAAGATGACGATCCATATTTTCTTTGGAGCTTCTTGTACATCTTCCATGTCTTCTTCGTCATTTTCCTGGTCATCTTCTTCATAAAGTGTTTCACTGCGTTCAAGACACTTCTGCTATAGTTTCTTATTTTCTCTACTGCTGTTAACAAGTCTTCTGAATCGTAAACATCATCTGCAACAGCCGTAGCAACGGAATAGGCCTCGTCAGCAAAATGTCTCATACCATGATAGATTTCCTTGCTTTTTTCTCTGGTGTCGTTCAGAAAATTTGATCCCAAGATCACAGCTTCGTTCGATATCCTTTCACTGTATAGACCTGCAAGTTCCCATCCTTTGATGGCCATCTCCTTGTGTACGTTGTAACTGTTCCACATGTCGCGGCGAACCTCTTTGGTTTTGTACTTGATATCATTGAACAATTTCAAGGCCGTTTGTTTGGTCTTGTTAGCAGCACCTTCAACTGCGTCCTTTGCGCTCTCGACCATGTATGTAAAACTTGGGTTTACTGGTGAACTGTGAGGGATACGGATGATTATTATGCCCTCGCTTGGTTTGATAGTGATGTACTTCAAGTATTTGGAGTACTTGTTCGTGTACTTGCTCACATACGTGCTCATATACTCTTCAATATCCGACATCTTGGGCAGCTCTGGCAATTTGGGCATTTCTGGTAAATCTGGCATTTTCAACTCCGAGAATTTTGGTAGACTCGGCATCTTTGGTAGTTTTGGAAGCTTCTCCACATAACTCTTCAAGATGGCCTTAGCGGAATCTACATCAACATTTTCAAGGTTTGAAAGTGACTGGTGAATAGCTTTTAATGTTGCAATTTCAGCTTCCTTCAAATTTTTGAGAACAAGGTCTGGCACTTGTGGGGCGAGTTCCTTCGTTTTTGACACAACTATGTCTTTTACTCTGCATGCCGTCTTGTCAAGTTTGTAGTACCTGTAAACGAAGACTAACGTTTCATTAATTTCATTTCCAATCCAGCATATGGGGCCAGCAACAATCTTGACGTACGGCCTTGCACTGTTAATTACATGGTTAACGTACATAGTTGCTCTCTGTCGGTAGTCATCAACAATCTTTGCAGCTTGTGCTCTGTAAACACGTACCACTTTTGAAATGATCTTGGGCACACGTTGCAACTCACGCCTTAGTTCCTTTACAGTTTCTTTAACAGTCATCTTTTTAAAATTGTCGAACTTCTCAACAATACCACTGTCATCCCAAAGCTTCTTGCTCCTCTCGATCAGTTCGTTGCGCGTCTCCAACAATTCGGCCTTACCCTCGGTGAATTTAAGCATTGCCTCGAACTTGTATGCGTTGTAGAGCTCTGTCAGTTTCTCTAGTTCCGAGTTTATCCTTGGCTCATACTTCTTCCACATGGCCTTGCCCTGTTCATAGTATTTTTGACCAACCAGTTTGGCACTGCTGATGTGCTCCAATGCCCGAGCGTTAAGTTTTGCATACAACTCTTTAGCCATAGCTTCGACAACAACCTTGCGAGCTACAACTTCTATTTTAGCCATATCAATGCCTTGTTTAACGAAGCTTACCATTTCCTCGATCGTCATTTCTTTAAAGAACTTTGTAAGCGCCTTCCTTACAAGCAACATAGTTTTCTTGTATTGTGCCATGGCTTCACTGTACAACTGTACCATCTTAGTGCGATACATTTCCTTTTTCGTTTTCAGTTCTGCAATCAGCTGCGTAGTCACCTTCTGTCCATATTCAGCTGCCTCCGATGCACGACGTTGAATCATGGTTTTGGCCAGCTGTGACAAATTCGTGGCCTCTGTAACCAACTCGTGAGTAGCAAGATCGTAAACAATTTCGGACCAAATTTCATGTTCGATGATAGTGGTTAGTGGGCACCTATTCCACTCGTATTTGGCTTGTTCCCATAATTTTATAAAACGCTCCTTTCCAGCTTCAATGTGATTCTTGCCTGCTACAACGAAAATATTAAATTTGGGGATAATCACATTCCTGTAGTTCTCGCCCAAAATTTGTGGAATACGCTTAGCCTGCTCATACTTCTCAGCAACTTTCTCAACAACATAAAAAACTGCTTCTTTGGTCTGCAAGTCAGTAACCTCAAACACCAGTCCTAATAGGTTTCCCTTTGCTTCTTCAAGTTGGGCTCTATAATCGTATTGGCTTGCTGCGCGGGCCACACCCAACAAGTCTCTGTAGCTTGTCCAGAAACATTCCTCTGGATGTTGCCTGAAGAAAGTTGCTTTCTTCGCTGCAGCTTCAGAGATCATCCTCAAGGTCTTCTTCAAGTCTTGTACTAGAGAGTTCAGCTTGGGTTCAAGCTGTTTTGCAGTGAATGTCAAGCTTTCCTTTACCTTCTGTAAAGCCTCGATTACTCGAGCTACCTCTTCAGAATCTAAATAATTCTCAACGCGACTCTTCACTTGAAGCAACTTCTCATTGTTTAGCAATTTATTAATCAGTATAACAAGCTCTCTGTATTTTGCATCAACGCTGGGTCTGACTTCTCTGTATTTTTCCATAGACTTGACAATGTACTCGTGTTCTCTTATTTGCTTCTGGTACTTGATCACAAGTGGATGTTCTCTGATCTCTTTCGCTAGATTACGCACGTATTTCTCTGTTGCTCTCCACTTTTCCTGGGCCTTTTCCTTCGTCTGTGCCAGCAGTGCAGGAGCAGATCGTTTTGTGCATTCCATAGCTTCAGCAAGCTTCATTGCCATTAAATTGTAGTGGGGATAGAAGCAGTCGACAGTGGTGTTTGCAAGCACAACAGTTGCACGAAGGGTTTGATTAAAGATAGACTCCATCTCCTTCTTTAATTCTGGCAAAAGAATGTCTTTAACAACAATAACAGCACGACCATAGTGCATCTTCATCATCGACTCGGCCTTACTGGAGTAAGTCCTGTATCTAGTCATGGCAAGCTTGTAGTTTGTCAGGGCAACCTCTGCTATCTCGTTGTAAATTTGTTCAAGAGTTTTCTGCTTGTTCTGTTGGTACAATGCATCAGCTTTAGCCATGGTGATGATGTAGTACTCTCTGACAAGTCTTCTCATCTCGTCAACATTTTCCCTCACTATGATGGAATACTTCCTGTACAGATTCACCATCTTTGGTAAAATTTCCTTCTCGACTTTTTCTTTGTATTTCTGAACAAGTGCATTAGCTTCTGCTTGCACTTTAGCCAGCTGCTTCTGTATTTTTCTAGTCAGTTTCTCCATATCCTTGATTTTCTTTTCCATTAAAGTATTGACTTTCTGGTACATCTTCAAAGCTTTTCCATGTACCTTCATGCCAATCTCCTCCCATGTCATATCACCATAAATATCAACAAGCTTCTCGATCTTCTCATAGAGGGCTGCATACCTCTTCATCAATTCTTCTTTTACTTTGCTGTACTTTTTCTCGACAACCGTGCTTGCAATAGTCTTGTAATGACCATAGACCTGTTTGGCTTCTTCCTTGTTATCTTCATAAATAAACATTGTTCGTTCCTTTAACAGTTGGTAAGTATCGCTTACTGGTACGATGTACTTCATATAATAATTCTCGTACATATCTTTAACAACCTCTGACCACTTGTTGACTTTATCATATGCAATATTGTACTTCTTTGATGCACTAGCAATGAGTTCCATTACTGCCTTCTGTGCGAAGTCTTCAACTTCTATTTGAAAGTCCTCAAAGTCTTTCTTGGGGATACTTCTTACATAGTCTACTATGTAGGTAGCAGTCTCACTGTACGTCAAAGCCTTCCTTGCAGCCCTAGAATAAAGGGCCAGAAGCACCTGTCGCATTTTCTCTACAGTAGTGAACACAACATCAGTCAAATTTCCTTCTTTTGCTTTAAGAACAAATGCTGCCATTCTTCCACTGAGGCCATAGTTTGCAAGATATTGGATAAGGTCTGCTTTAACCCAGGCTTCCAGCATGGGATTCTTCCAGTCAAAGCGTGCCAACTGATCCAGAAGTTTCGATGCCTCTTCAGAAACAATGTATGACAAATCGGCGTATTTTTCCGCAGCTTCGTCAATAAGCTCGTTCAGAGAGTAATCTAAAATTCTGTTGTAAAATTTCATACTGTCCTTGTAATACTGCTTAACATTTTTGATAACCATGGCTGCCAACATCTCCCGATCGTGGTAATTCCTGCGGATGCTTTGCACAATTTCTTGCGCCATTACTCCAACAAGTTCATATGCCATCTCCACAGCGTCTTCAGTCGAGGTTTTTGACAACATCTCGCCTATTTCCGTTGCTCTTTGAAGCGTCTTCATGGCTGTATCGTTTAGTTCCTTCACTTTCCCCCATGCCTTTGCTGACACTTGAGTAAGGTATTTTTCTACTTCGACTACAATTTCTTTCTCCATGAGACGCAGATCTTGGATTTGCTGTTTGTAGTCCTTAAGCATAAATCCAATTGGCTTTAACACTGGCAATGTGACGCTCGATAGCTTGTCGAAGTACTGGTAAACCATTATTTGATAAGGCTTGTAAATTGAAGATATTTTGCCCTCCAGCTTACTGTATATTTTGACAATTAGTGGCCTGTAATGTTTGTACACTGAAGCATTGACATTTATCATCAAACTAGTCAAGGGCCTAAAGAACAGTTTCACTTCCTCAGTGGCAGCTTTCAAAAGCTCGCTGTATTCCTTGCTTGCTTCTAATGATGACAAGACGATAGACTTGATTTCCTCTGGAAGCTTCTTCGCTTCTGCTTTAATTGTCTTCAGGTGTTCGTCAAAGGTCTTGCCATAAACTTTCAGCTGCCTCATCTCGTTGGATACCCACAAGGCTGTTTTCTTGGCATCATAATTAAATGTCGCACTTTTCAAGTCACTTCTCAGCTTTAGGCACAACTCTTCCAAAGTCTTTTCAAGATATGGTACTTTCGTCTGTTTAACTGTCTGAACCAAAACTGGGATACGAATCGATGCTTCCCTCTTTACCATTCTGGATAAACGTTCTATGTGCTGCTGCAACATTGCAACAAATTCTTCAACAGCCTCTCCAATGGGTTTTCCGCGGATTTTGAACTCCTTAGCTAGTTTCAAAGCAGTCTTGGCTACTGGTTTAGCACTGTCTGTTAAGTTCTTAGATACCTTTGTGAAGATATCGGCCATCACCTTGGCCACTTCTTGCAACTTTTGAGCTTGCTCTGCGTACTCTGGTGCTTTTTCTCTAATGCTTGCACCAAGGTTCTTTACATAAATGATGGTATCTTTTGCCACTTTTTCAAAGTGTTTCTTTGTGTCAGCTGTCACCTGTTGCACGTAACTTTTCATAAGAGCCAGATGAGAGTCAACATCTTTGTACCTTCTTTCCATATCCTTGCTCCAATCCGCTAGCCTTGAAGATGCCTTCTTGTATAGTTCAAGCGAGTTCATCTTGCCTTTTGCAGCATACGTCTTGGTAAGTGTCACCAGATCCTGGATCAATGTAGTCATGTTTTGTACTCCACTCTGAACAAATGGAACCACAATGTTCTTTAATGACTTTATAGTTTCTGTATTCCATTGAAAGATCAGTTTGCTTTCATGCGCTGTCAATTCGTATTTAAAGGAAGTCTCATTCACCACCTTGGCACCGATCTTCCTCTGGCTTGTAAATTTGATGATCCTATCATCTACTACCTCTGCTATCGTCTGGAATGAAAGTCGTGGGTTGAAAGTGACATTGAAGATCAGTGCCTTCTTTGCAGGATCCACATATGCGTACCATCCGGCAACATTGTCATTAAAAAAGGCATCTGCTCCGATGATCAGTTTGTTACAATCAGCTCTGAGAACTATGCCAATGATAGATTGAAGAGCTTCAACACTGAGAGTGATGGATTTTGTGAAGGCATCGTACTTTGCAGCAAAACCCATGTTCCAATTCTTCTTGATCAAGTCAAAATACAAGAAAGCTATTCTTTGGGCTTTGTTGACTTTAGCAACGACTTTGAATCTATCCTTTCCAGCGACAGCAACCTTGATCGACACAGACGGCATTACTTTCTCGCATTGTGCGGTTACAGAGAAAAGTGGCTTCTCCAGACCAAAAACACCGAAACTTGCAGTTCTTTCTTCCTTGCTCAAGTATGCAACCAGCTTCACAAGACTTCTCCCACTGATCACTTCCATACTGGCTTTGTCATTTTTCACTGCAGTAACAACTTGAATCCATGTTTTGGCAACGCCTCCACTGACAGTAACCAGACCTATAGTCACTGATCCCTGTTCCTCGTTGCATACACCCTCCAACTTCACAGTTCTACCCATCATACTTCCAGCTAGAGAAGCTGTCTTCGTTACCGTGTTGTAACTGGTTTCTATTTTCATCTGTTTCCCATATGCCTTAAATTCGAACGAAAGGCCCTTCAAGTGTTTCTCGTTCGTGTAAGCGGCAATCCATTGGAGCATCCTGTTCATCCTTTTCCAGTCGAACTTCAACTCAGTATTAAGTTTCCATCCTGCAACTTTATCAAGATGTGCCATCAAGCGAATAAACATTCTTGGCAAGAATTCGATGTCTACATTCAATCGACGATCGTTCTTGTTATAACTAATAGCATGACTAACGTGACGGTTTTTCAGAAAGTCAAACCTTATAAGCAAAGCTGCTTTCTGCACAGTATTAACAACGTTAGTAGTCAAGTTCATTGTCTTGCCTCGTCCATACTGCAAACCTACTTTCACCTCGTGTTTAGAAAGACCTTCACGTCCTAGATTCTTGTAGCTCAAATTCCAACCATACTTGAATTTTTTATCCATGATAGTGACCGTCCATTCTTGTTCGTAAAACTTCATTGATGATCCAAGTGTCAACCATCGCTGATCAGTAAATCCTAGCGCAATGGTTTTCCCTTTATAGAATGACAAGTCCGACCGGATGTAAGACTTGATCTCACTTTCTAGGTTCCATGCAGTACTAGCAGCGATAGAATAGTCGTAGACCTTGAGAGAGTGCCAGAATTCTTTGGCCGTGTCACCATAGATAAACGTGATCGTATAGATAAGCGGAACTCTTCCATTTACAGTAGCTTTGCAAAATATCAGCCTCGCCAAGTTGCCATTATGATCCATGGTGCTATAATTTACAGTAAGGTTCACAGTATTATTAAAACCTTTTCCCTCGACACCGAACACTGTGTCGTTACCTTCGATAGTAGAAAACATACGAACTGTTGTGCTGTACTTGTGCACATTTGTCACAAACTTGAGTTCAGTGTTCAAAATACCATTGTATGTCAGTATCCAAGAAGTTCTTGCAATTTTCTTGTCATTGTAAAGGAGGGTCGTGTTAAACGCATACAAATCATCATCTCGTTCATATTCAAAATCAAGTGCCATACGCTTCTTCATTACTTCGCCAGAGAAGGACACTCTTTTGTATGCTCCTTCGGGATCTGAAGTATCGCTTTCAAGAGATACACACGCACTTGCAGGCTCTTCATGGTTGACAAATAAAGTAGAACACACGTCCTTGTTATTACCATCGTTAGACCTCTGATAATAAACTCTGCCTCCTGCAACCTTCCCAGCATACCTTGCGCCGACTAGGACTTCACTAATTGTGTCTTTGGCATCATCCGTCTCGTACGAGCTGTAGTTTTTAAATAGCTCTATCTTCCTGCCAGACAAATCAGCAGTCATGCGCATCTCAAACCCATCATCATATTTAAAATATCCGAGCTCCAATGCAGACGAGCTTCCATGGAAAGTTCCATTCAGCACCAGCTTTCTTGAATTCTCTTGCGACACATAACCAGCAAATACAGTTCCAGTTGCCATAGTTTTATAATAAATGGCTGTCAAATTAAGTCCTTTTGCTTCTGCAGTGTTTACTACCTTGCCCATGAAGGAAAGAGTTTGATTAAATTGGTTCGAGTCTACTCGAATATTTACAGATTTGTCCGATGGAACAAACTCGATTTCTCCAGTAAGATGCTTTCCTGGATAGTAGGTGGTCTTGCTGTGAAGTCTGTACGACGTTGGTGAAGTGACGAATTTCAAGACTTGCTGAATCTTCAAGTCTCCATAGTGAGCACTGGCCAAGACACCAATATGTCGGGTTACATAAATGCTGTCATTGAAGTACAGGAATTTCCCCGAGACAATCTCCTTGGTAAAAAGATTGCTTCTTAGATCTACCTCAAACCTGTTTGTATCGTTGCGGTATGTCGTCATGAATTCAACCTTCTTGTGTCCCTCAGCACTAGCAAGCGTGAGAGTTTTACTGTTGGGTCTTTCTTCATATTTGATCATCCCAGATACCCTTCGAGAATAGGTAGCTCCAGGAGTACCCATTTCGAATGTGCCAATATAATCCTTCTTCTTATGGGCAAGATCGATCTTCTCCACTTTCGCCATCAACTCGTACGTCGTCAACTTTGGATCAGATTTGATGAGCTTTACACCAAAGTGAGCGGGCCCTGACATCGGGAAGTAAGGAGACTCGTATTCTCTGAAAGCTACTGGAACAGCAAAGCTTGTGCACAATCCAAGTCCGAGTACGACCGTCGAATTCAAGCAGAACTCTGGTGAAATTCGTCTTGGTGCTCCTCTGACAAGTTCAAGGTCTTCATTAAAGAACAAATACGGTGTAGTACTACAAAGAAAATGGGGAAAAGAAACTTAGCAAGAGTATTCCATACGAATCAGATACTTCAGGCAAGCAATACACAATCATATTCAAAATTAAAAAGGTCTGCCCAATGGTTTTGTAAGAATAATTTCCGAGGCAACAATATTAAAAGATAAAACTGCACAAAATGTTTGTTATACAAAATAGAAGATGCTGATACTACAAGGAGGCTAACGACAGCCAAGTCTAGAATAATCGATTACATTAAAAATGCCTAGGTTTCACACATCCACCACGGCGAAAGCAAGTATTCTTGGTACGACAAGAGTTTAAAATCAGAATGTTAGCCCCAAGAAAGATTATTGCAATCTCTGAGTGCAGCCCCCTGATAAGCAGTGGGGCATTTCCCCAGGGACCTTTTCTTTCCAAATAAGAAAAGCGGTTTCCCTGGGGGGGGAAGATGATTGCGCATTGCTGGGAATAGTCTCGTCAAGACACTCGAGTTTGCTTAGCATAAACAAAGCCCTATCGAAACAGTTAAAAAGAGTGGCACGAAGATAGAAGCTATTTTGAATCAAACTATAACATATTATAAATAAATTCTGCTACTTACGAGATGTTGAATAATTCTATGGGTTTCTCTGGTGCATCAATGTTGATTTTCAAGACTTTTCCCTCCTTGTACAAGATACCTCCTTTCAAGATTTGAGATGTGTACATCGACGAATTTATGAACATTCCTGATCGAATGAAATGACTGTCCACGCCCATTTCTCCAGAGATTTCTGCCACAGCACTACAAAAAATAAATACCAGATACTTCAAAAACTTTTTCGGGAGCCAAAAATTCTTGCTGGCGAACAAAGCTTAATAAAGCACAATATTAAAAAAGAGCCGAAATGTTTCATGCCCCATATCGGATAGGCAAACTACTACGAATTCATCGCTTCGATTCCTTGGTCGATATTGTGGTCAATTTGCAAAGGACGATAACTTCCTTCGGAAAAAAAGATCAAAAAGCGTGCCAATTGAACACGTTTCACGTGAACACGTGATCTCCATTACAGTAGAGAATTGCCCCAACTTTACATACGAGTCGTTAGGTGACTGACAACAAAAACACATGCTGCCTCTTGACTATATCACAAGCATCTCTAACAATTTTTTGCTTTCGATTTCTTAATAGTCCCAAGTAACTGAAAGCACAAAATGTTACACTTCCAGATCCAAAAATATAAAAATGTATTAACGCAACGTACCTGGGCCTCACAAATCCTTTCAGTTCCATCTGACTGGGTCCCCAGAACATGTTTCTTATGTCAAATTTACCATCCAATTCGAGAGATGCAACTGCCGATCCGGACAGTTTCAATTTCAATGGCAACCCAAGACCAGTTGGCACAGACTGTGTCATCTCCAAAAATATGAAACTTTTGGTGAATGTTTTGTGTCCACCTTTAGCCATGTTCAAGAGTAGTTCAATGACGTTCATGTTGTCGACTTGATCAATCATCCAAAATATATCATCGTAGCTAAAAAGACGGATGTCATGTCCGAACATTTTCAGTGAAAATCCGCCCGATGGCTGGATTCTTCTCTTGTTCACTCGGGCATGGATATCTGCAACATTGTCCTCGACTTTGTTTTCGGCATCTCGTCTCACTCTGGATCGCTCTGCTTTCTCGAAATCTTCCTTCGTGATAGTAACATTAAACAGTTTCAAAATTGTATCGTCTGGCATTACACCATGAGGTCCAAAGACATCTTCAACAATCGTCTCTAATCCCTCCACTCTGATGGCCATTTCCAAGACATTCAGTGGCACACCCATCACGTGAGCTGTGAAATTAAGGAGTGCGCTTCTTGGCAAGTAGCTCTCTGGGTGGAATATCACCTGTGCCTCTGATTTCAGACCAGATTTGAGCATTTCTTGAAAAGAGAAAGTAAGAGAACGATGTTAATTAAATAGGAAAGACATCAGAAACTCAACTGGCAGATTCAAAATTTTAGTTCCGCTGCACATGCCCACAGTACTTTGGCTACGGACAATGGTGTATGACCACGAAGCAAGACACTAGCGTGGCCCATCTCGAATAATCTCACTTGTAAATGCCATTATGAATGCCAAGCTCTGATCCAAATTATCAATGAAAGAGACATTTAACGAACCCATTATTCTGGAAATACTCGAAATTTTAACTCCCTTTCACATTATGGCTAGAGCCGCTCCGTCTGCTAGTTTCATTGTTATATCCACCAACTACAAATTGGGGTGTGTCAAAGTCGTATACTCTCTTTTTAAAATATAAGGAAAAGGTTTACTTGGGATGAAATCGACATTTAAAAAAGGCAATTCTGACATCTCTAACCATCATAAAGACGGCATGCTATGATGCCACATTACACTCGAGACCAATACAGTCTCATCGTAGCCACCCTCTCAAACAGCAAGGTCTTTCCCCCGAGGCCATTTCCAAGACTTCCGTGCGTTTTCAGAACATTAATCAGGAAACCCAAGCAAGTGTGGTGAAAAAAATTAACTACAATCCCTTGGCATAGTGTTGCAATGTTTCATGTACTTTTGATTGCATCTGGGGTGGGCGGCATTGTCTACCCCTAAAAGAAAACTTCGATATCACAACCCGTTTACTTACTGGAGTGAAGTGATCCTTCCCATGACCTGGAATACTTCAGTTTTTCCAAATCGACTTTCTTCAGTGGCTTCGCAACAAGAACGTCTCTCAAGGATTTCCTCACATCGACTTGAGTGGGATCCGAAGATTCGTTGAGATTAGACAAGTGTGACCACATGAAACTACCAACTTGACGGCTTGGTTCTACTTCCAGTTGTTCAACAACTTTCTTCAAGTTTTCCTTGCTTGGGCATCTCATAATAGCCAAAAACACATGGATTCGTCTCTCTGGGTCCATTTCTACATTCGATAACATCTCGTGTAATTCTCCTAGTCTCTGCTCATCGCAAGGCATGTGTCTCATAGCATCCAATGCTGCAATGCTGATGTTTTGGTGTATGGACATGCGTGCGCATCTGGCTAAAATCGACCACACGTGTACTGGACGACCAGCGTTTCCGATTGCCTTGATGGTTCTGAAAAGCTCCTCAGCTCGTTCCCAGTTCTCTTGACCTTCACATTCTTTACCCAGTTTTCCCTCCAAGAAAAGCTCTGCTTGGGTGACTGGGTTAGTCTTGCCCTAAAATGAAAAATAATTGAAATTATATCACAAAGAAAAACATTAGGTGCTGATATGATGCAAGGATGACAGTTGTACAGACACAATTGGTGTTTACTGCCCGGTTCTGTTCAGTCTATTGTGTCTTTCTTAATGGCTTTGCCTGTACACACAACCGCAACAAACAGAAACTTTATAGTGTTGCCTTCATACACTGGCAATTCTTATAAACAAATTAGATACCACCAAGACAAGGTGAGGACCACCACTTTTTCTGTCGATTTGCATAAAAAATTGGCGTCACACTTCACAAGTTGACGAAGCACCAGATAAGAATAAATAGTATCACACTGTCGAACATTTCAGAAAGTCAAAAGAAAATATAAAGGGAACTTACATAGACACATTCTTGTGGTTTTGCATTGCAAAATCGGTTCAGTAGAGTTCCCAAAGTGAGGAATGCTTGTCTTGATGGTCTCTTCTCAGCGATACTCAGAATGTCTCTAATCATAGCTTTTTCAGGCTTGGCGACAAGCGTGATACCTTGAAGGAACATGTTAACCTTTTCACCCGTGACTCCTTCTTCTACAATGACATTATGGACGATGTAGACACAAGTTGTGGTTCCACAGTATGTCAAAGCGTCCAAGAGGTACTGCCTACAAAGTCAATAACATACAAGAAATTAAGCATTGAACGAGAGATGTCATTCCAAAGAGTAAAGACCTGCAATTGGCATGCATGTAGGTTACTTGACAGATGCACTGGTGTACTCTTTCACGGCAATCTCTCCATCCAAGACTTTATCAGGAGAGAGAGAGGGGGGAGGTGGGTTGAAACCACTGTTGATAAATAGTGAACTTCCATTGATAGATTCCGCTGCACAATTAACGAATGCAAAGAAACGTGTTAATAGTAAGCACCTGGCTAATGACAGAATTCTACCAAAGAATTTACAGGAATTCTGAACAGCAACATTTCAAATCATTTTTGTAGTGGGGGGCGTAGATGTCAACAAAGACGTCAAAACCGCCTTGCAATAAAAGGTAAACTTTGCTAAAGGCTTAAATCTTGCCCTTTGATA
>JAAAKM020001177.1:0-15072 GCA_010016025.2 Alatinidae sp. Z8VKAUB7J3 | reverse complement strand
TTTGGGGTACGAAAATTGGTAAAACCAATATGACAACTGCAGTTTCCTTTATTACCGTAGCTGCAAATATATTCAATACATGTACAAAAGTTTTTATGTATTCTCTTTGACTCCATTTTGTTTCATTACACACCGAGGCAGATGTAGCACAAATGTGCATTATCATTGTTCGCTGCGCCTGCAATCAGGACTATAGCTAGCATGAATGTTCTAAATATATTTGCAAAATAGTGCCAAATAAGCAGGTCTGCTCACATCAGAGAAGTACTCGCTTAGAGAGTTTATTTCATGTCTGTAACGGCCTTTTGCAACTTATGTGTGCTTATGATGACCCATCGATATCCTAGTTTAACATCTCAGCTATCCGCGCTGAGTAGCATAGTCATTCAGCATCCCCGACTTTTCAGAAGCCACTTGGGTGGTTCCTACTATGTTTTTCCGGGGCGTCCCGGGCCAGTGGTCTCCTAACTTTCAGCTCAATGCACTGCTTGGTCCAGCGACTCTTACGTATGACGAAGGCTCTGGCAACTATTTTCAGTGATGATTATAGCTCAGCCGTATGACATCTCTAAGCATTGCCTCTTTCATACGTCGTAGGTGTATACATTGCCTTTGCTATGTAGCGGTCATAATTGTTTTCTTTACGAACTCTGTTTTGCTTTTGATTGAGCACCGTTATAGCCTAGTAGGCCCTTTAAAAAGGAGGGTTGGGGATCAATTTCCAATAGAGTTACATATACGTGACTTTGCTCATATTTTGACCTTAATTTCAATGTTTAATTGCCTCCGTCTCCTCAAACTTGATATTGTTTTTATGGTCTTTCAAAGTGTACCGATTGCCTGCATTCCTATCGGATCTATGAAACCGCCTTTTGGTGACAAATATTTAAAAATTTGAATCAAAATTTACCATCCTGGCCCAAAGGCAAGAATGGGCGCACTCTTGTGTCACCCTAAAGAACTTGTGAGAATTACGTTAACGGAAAGTAAGACCTTAGAAACGGCAGCACGTTTTTTCTCCCCCATAAACTTCTTGCTAGGAAACAACGGACAACCTTAAACACTATTGATCTTCATAATATTCACTCCTACCCATCCACCCCTTCTGAAATAAAGTAATTTATATCCAAAATATGGCCCTACGAAGTGCCCAGTATATTTGCGACTATCGTGGAGTGGGAATGTTTCCTTGAGTTTTGACAAAGGATAAAAACGGCCGTGACCAACAGTTTTCCCACGGTATAACCGCGTGTTGTTTATTCCGCCCGAAAGCTACTGCCTGTTGCCCAAAAAGACGTACTACCTGTCATTCATAAAAGTTCATTAGTTTTTAAATTCACGTGTCGCTGTGCGAGCGAATATATAGGTCGTACGTCGCAGAGGTTTCATGACAGAATCGCGCAACATGTGCCGGCTATCATTAGTAGACGCAGTAAAGTTTCCACAATTTTACCGAATCGCGTACCAAGTCAAGTCAACAGACCCCAAAACCGGCTCGGCAATAGGATAGTATTTGATTGTAAACCCATCATGTGCTGACGATTATCAAGGGGATTCGTTTAGGGTATTAGCCAAAGCCAGATCTCCTTTTCATTTTGCCGCTCTAGAAGCCGCCTTTATCAAAACAAAGAAGCCAGTTCTCTGTCGACAAAAAGAATTCGTTTACAATTTACGCCTTTTTCAATAACACGAGTGGCAGAAAGGTGTCGGTCTCGTGGCTGTTATTTTCTAGGACGTGTTTTGGTCCTCTCGTTTCCTATAAATTCACAGCATTACCTTTCTCATTTCACTCCATAGGATTGCTGTGATTAGTGTATGGCGAAAACGTTTAGCAGAATGAATCCGTTACTCAACGCAATATTCAAATTTTGTGCTACTAACCACCTTTTCGAGTAATTTATATCTCAAAGCAATAGTTGTTTGCTTTGGTCTCCTCCACTCAGAGCGTACCAACTTTTGGAATCGTCTAAAAGCCTAAAATTTTGATTTCTATCCGTTACAAGTTTGTTATACATAGTTTTAACTAAAAGAATTGGATTAATTTGATTACCTGGTTATTTCTGACAGGAAATCGGATCAGCTGTTTAGAATTTCCAATTGAATTCTGTTAGGGGATTTTAAAAGCTTGTTGTCATCGCGTTTTTTGATACCCAAACATACGATTGGGACTTTCTTGTACCAGTTATTATGCATGTCAAGTAGCATTCAGTCTGCCGTTCTTGTAAAAATTGATGGTTTAATTTTGGCTAATGAAGATATAACTTAACCTACAGCAACTCTTAACTAAACAATAATTATGCCGTCGTGAATTTCTGTTCAAATTTATTCTGTTTGAATTGCAGACCGATGAACCCACGTAGCTCCCACAAGATAATCTCTGATGCTGCTTTAGGTTTAATATTCTTCTGGAGCTTTGTTTTAATACTGTATTGGAGCCCCAATGATCTATACAACAATGTCAGTGACGAAAATGGTTGCAAACCTGAGGCAGAACCGAATTTCTGTGTCTGTGTTCTTGTATAGATATACTGCCTTAAAGCGATCCCTTTTTTATTGTCTTGTAGGCTGTTGTAAACATTTGCTTTGAATTGAAAGGAGACGAAAAGAAACGTTGGGAGGAAAGCGGTCATAAAATTAAGGTATTTCTTTAAACTATTCTAACAACTGTCTGCTCAATCATAGCCATGGATAGTAGAGTCTGTAATGTCACCAGTCTTTCTTTGCACAGTATTTCTTTTTGATGCCATTGCTTTAGCATTTTGTTTTTGTGAGAAAATCCAATCATCTTATACATAGTACTGAAAATTCCGCCGTACGTGTTGTTTCCCATGGAGCGCGCGCCTGTGTAAAAATATCGTTGTTGGTGGATCTCCCGTAAGCATTTATGTATCATGAAAAATGTGTACGTGGGCCATAAATGTATTAATACGTGTTTGATTAGTACTCCCACCTATCAGAAGTCTTTTCTAAATTTACGTTGTTCTATTTCGGAAATTGCGGCTAAAGCTGGAGACTAAGTTGTTTAATACATCCGAACCTTATGTTACTGACCTGTAAGTATTTTTGGCGGGTACATGGTTGCGTACCATTGATATAGAGTACTGATTTTCGTATACTCTTACTTTTCTAGCTTTTTTGACCCCTACTAACGGGTCAATGTATGCCCGTTTAGTATTTCCTCACAGTCCCCTTCCCTGCCACCCGGTATACCGTACGTACTACCTTTACAACTGCAGTATTCGGTAGTCATTTCTGTGTCTTCAATTGAAGTCTTTTGCTTAAGATAAAGTAGCAGCGCTTCAGGGTCATTCTGAAATTATGCCTTGCGAGACTAAAGCCCCGTGCAAACGGGTTCGACTTTAAACTAGGCTGCGCATGGCTTTGTACAACATTGTATAGCCAAGTCGAGCAATGTCGAGCATTAGGTGCACAAACGGGCTCGCTTTTTTCTTCGACTTTTTACAAGACCTTCAACTCCTTCCCAGGACTTCACGTTCTTTTGTTATCTGGCGAGAAAATGCATTTTTGAATCGGATTACTCAGTATGCGTAGATGGTGTTAATAGAATTATCAGAATATTTTGGGGACGTCTGTGATCAAATGAGTTCCCAAATAGGCTAACCGAGCATGCGTGTCCTCGACATTTGTCGAGACTTAGAACAACAGATTTGTAGAGTAGATCCGCTCGACATATATCAATATGTTCAAACTTCACTAGACCTCGCCATACAAGGCTCGACAACCCTCGACTTCTCTATACAAGCTGTACAAACGGGCTCGACTTTTGACTCGACGAAAGTCGTTGAAGTCTAGTTAAAAGTCGAGCCCGTTTGTACGGGGCTTAAGACAACGCTTTGAAACAGTAATTTGAACAGCAGAGCTTTGTTCCTTCTGATTACCACTTCCTTTTTTTAAATTTCCCTGTTCTTGACGTGAATTTGGGGATTCACCAAAGAATCTTTTCATGGAAAGAGGTGAACTTTGAGGGATTCCATCGGCACCCTGCAAGTTTCACTTCAATGTAGGACAATGGGGTCGTTTAAGTACTCACAAGTTAGGTCGTAATAGCATTTGGGGTTGTGAAGGTACTTTTTTTTACCATTTGTCAAGATTATAGCATTCCTTCAAATCCGGATATTAGATGAGTTTCCTGGCTTCAATCATTTTAATGACACTGCCCAAATATATATATTTTGAGAAGCTTTTGTCCGCCATCGCCTGTCTAATGCGCTAATTAAAGATTAATTGGTAGAATGACCTGACTCGATCTTGGTTTGCGTGCTATGATACATGATAACTTACGGTTGTTACCTCATGTTCGGAATCATCGTCAGGAACTGAGGGTACCTCCTTTGAACTGTAGATTTTGAAGGTGAAGCAACGTTTGAAGTTTGTCCACTAAAGTTCTAACTACACTTTCATTTGTGATGTGCCTGTTAATTAGAGCGGAGATGAAACATGTCGGATTTAATGATTGTCGGTGGCAACTTATGGTTGATAACATTCCCCAAGACAATATAAGGCAGGGTGGCAGAAAACCGGGGAACGCGGGTACGCCGTTGCCGCGAAGCGAGCTAAAGTCAAGTGAAGTGCGACCTCCAGCCGTATAATGTATAAATCAAAGAATTGAGATTGCACAGCGTCGGTAAATGTTTCTGTTGAAAGTCTCGTCTCAAGGTAACTACTAAAACTAAGGAGCGGAACCAGTAAGAACATCCTGAATTTTTATGCCATTGTAGGTACAATACACTTGATTATGCAAAAATGTAAATTCAGTATCTCACAGGAAATTTTGTCGTAATTTTCTGCGCTCCCTCGAAGTTATCAGTTTTCTGCCACCCTGATATAAGGGGACTTGTTCGTTTCAATACAAAGAAAGCAGGCAGTAGTTAGACCCCGGCGCAGTCAATACTAACGGATAAGGAAGTATATTATAAGAAGCAAAGATTGTTTCCTTGTCTTTGGAAGCTATATCTGATATGTTTGCGTGCTACAATAAAATGTGCTCTTGGGGCAGCTCAAACTTGACGCACAAATTCAGTTTTATTAATTTTTGTTTCGCTTGCTTTCCTTTAGGAAATTGGTAGCAGTCCCAATTTGAACACTGTCCTTTCATTGGTTGCATCTACTATTGCAGGAATTAATTCTGATAAGGATTCCGAAATTACAGGGGTAAGGCTGCGACAGTGTACCTAGTGCCGATTGCCTTATCGTAAAATCTTTTTACAGGGTGACACAAAAAAACGGTCATCACCAAAAGTCAAATATCTTCGGTAATTTTATTTAGATCAATTCAAAACTTCAGTCACGTTAGGTCACGTCTATGTAGCAGACATCCCCAAAGGTCTGTACTACAAAAACTCTTTGCTTTTCTGGCGCTGCAAAATGTGCTCCCAATGAGCTCCCCGCCGCCGCAGGCAAGCGTGGATCCGGCGGGCAAAGTTCTCAATAACCCTCCCACATTCCACATTCCACACACCACACTCAGGAGGTGTTCTACCCCAGAAAATGTTGACCCATCTGTAAATCATTGAGTGGACGGGAAATTCACGACTGTTCTTTGAATAGCAATTGAGCTGCATGTATAGACTTACAGCCGAAAATATACTTCAGCTATAAACTTCTTTTCCTGAGCAGTCCACGGCACCTTGAAGCTCAAATTTGGTAGACTCTTAGAACATTACCTCCTCTTAGTTGCTTTTGAACATTAGAAGAATTGATTGATTGTTTCAAAAGTTATTCAAACTTAGGTGATGACCCTTTTTTGTGTCACCCTGTAGGTAACTTGAGAAGCGGTGACAGCAGATATATTTCCAAGATTCGAGAGCTGAACTGTTTGGATCGTTACCTTACGACCAAATAAGTTGTGATTGCTACTTTTGTAGCCACAGACAAAGTAACAGCTTTACCAGTCATATACAAAGGCCCCGCCGGTTGATATGTCCAATCGCTATTTTATTGAACTTGGTTTGTTTGCCACAGAGCATAACTGTAGAGCAGCGTTATAACTGTGTGGTACGATTAACTCACCTTGTCATGTTTAAGCTCATTACAACCGTCTGTGATCATCTCCTATTAAAAGGAAAAAAGAGAGAGATTTATTAATAGTGGTTTTGATCTCTTAAGATTTGAAGCACTTAGAGTTTTATTGTAATTGTTTTCGGAAGCTGTTGCTATAATTGTAGCGACTTAAGAGTCGCTAAGAAAACTCTTATGATTATTTTCGGCGAAAGAAGAGACCCGACATGGACACAATTAGCGTCAAGTTATCAATGGTTCATCATGAATCAACGAGACTGACAAAGCAAAACTCGGCTGATGGAGTCGTGACCCTTGAAGGTTTAGTAACTCGTTGACTCCCAGTGGGGCCTATGACATCCAAGCTATCTATCCGACGCAAGGTTGCCAATGTTGGACAGCAATGACGGCAATTGCGTAGGATCGGGGCTTTCCCTCTCACTCTTTGTTACTTTTTAGTAATTACATAATTCGTTTAATTGAACTTACATGTATATATTCGGCCTGTAAATGTATCATACACACACTTAGCAACGACTTCCACAGAAAGCTGTTTAGTAGTAATTTTGGTCTTGCCTACTTTTTGTACTCATAGACAACGCTTTGTCGCTACCATTGCGCTCCCAAGTCATTTGTATAGGTTACAGGGCACATTCCTCTAACCTATAAAGGCACACTATAAATTTGCCTGCGTCCATGTGCTCCCACAATGTACATGTGCGGAGATTCAGGGAATATTTGTACCCAAGCCGCAGAGTTTCTAGTGCGTGGGAATTTGATTAGAAGTCATGAAAATGCTAAGGTTTTATAGTCGGTAACAATAGTCCTCTCTTGCAAGGAAGACGGCATCATGTATTCGAAAATCAGGAGATAAATAACGTACTACATCAACTGTGAATAAATTGCACGTTACCAATATTACAGTTCTGTCCCAGGTGCCCAGAAAGGTGATACTAGTAGTGTAAAATAAGCGTCGTGCGACTAAATAACATATTCCTATAACTTCATTAAGCTGTGGATAGGATGCTTCATCACTGCCAGTCCGTATTTTATTAAATACTCCAAAAGAAAAATTAAATTAATTTGGTGTGAGATGGTTGCACTTTGTGTAACCATAGCGTCCTCTCAAATATGGAACATGTATATCTCTGTCGAAGCATGTGCATTACCATGCTTTAAATAGGGATAACACAGCTGTTCGTTCGCCATGTGACTGTAGTTTTCCAATTTTCTTTTGTATAGATTTCACAGTCTGTGCTTTCACCGCGCACTATCGAATGCAGGATACAAAAATTCTGCTTGCCTTTCCTTCGTATTTCTGCTCTAATTGGAGATGCTGTTTTCGGAAGAACCTTGCGATGTGGAGCAGTAAGTAATTGTGTTTATAGTCAAGTTCATGCAGTACAAATTGAAACAATGTGCTACGTTTTAGCCTATTCATTGCCTTGGATACGTTATTAAACGTTAGCCGTACATTAGTTTTTGTGGTTAACTAAAAATTATTTACTCTCTTACTTTTATTAATAGTTTTTATGATGGTTAGCAGACAAATGAATGCATATAATTGACTGATTCTTTCGATGATGGAAGGCTTAATGTATTAAATGATCGACGTATTGATTGGTTGATAGAGTGATAAATTCTTTGTAGAATGATAAATGACAACATCTATACTGTAAATGGATTTTTAAGATGTCTATCAGAATTTGTCTTTAGTTTTTGAAGGAAACGGTTTTGATAAATGGTCAGCGGTTCATTAAGATGCCTGTTGTGACTTTAAAGTTAACTACTACTACTTAGTGGAATTGAACGTTATAACGTTGGTCAAGGAGATAATCAGCCAGACAACCAGCCGATGTGATTGGTTTATTTGTTGTTTATTTTGCCCGTCTGCTTCATGGTTTACCTGTATGCTTTCCAGTATGCTGTCTCATTGGCTGCCCAGCTCTTTTCCCTCACCTTAGTGCTTACCTAGTTGCAAGCCAACTTGCTTGCATACCTCATTGATTGTTTGATTAATTGATTGATTAATTGATGATCGATTGACTGATTGAATGACTGTTTGATTGGGTGACTGTCATTGGTTAATTGATTGATTGTTTGATTGGCTGATTGATTGTCTGTTCATCTATTTCCCTGTTTGTTATTTAACTCGGTTATCTGTGTTTTTATAGAGGTATGTGTTTGGTTGTACTTATATTTGTTTGGATTATTTTAGCGCTTTCAGAGAATTGTATTTTGGTGAAATGAAATCTTTCGTGCGGCGTACAGATGATCTTCTGTTTCAGAGTTACAGAAACAAATATCAGGCATTACTCAGATCATTGTTAACGGATATAACGAACGTTTTATCTTATAGTTGGCATATTAGTAAGATTGGGCGATGAGGCAGTTTATATTCACCATGTAGTGAAATTGAGGTGTTGTTTACTACTTCTGATCCGCCTCATAAGGAACATATATACGATGAGATGTGCCTTGTGCAATATACTAAATAGATC
Organism: Alatinidae sp. Z8VKAUB7J3; assembly: GCA_010016025.2. Classification (NCBI taxonomy): domain Eukaryota; kingdom Metazoa; phylum Cnidaria; class Cubozoa; order Carybdeida; family Alatinidae; species Alatinidae sp. Z8VKAUB7J3. The sequence continues at coordinate 6,553 of JAAAKM020001177.1, read as the reverse complement.
CAACAGATGATCAAATATACTGCACGAACCATCGCAAGGTCTTGTCATGTGGGGGGGATTGTACACCAAGTGTCCTCAAAATTATTTACTTCGTTTTATTAGACATGCATATGTACATTAGTTTATATTAAAAACTAAACAAATCTGTCATGTGGCAATGACAAAGAAAGGTAACGTTTAATACCTTTTACATAAGCTTTGACCAGACACTGGTCGCGGCAAATCTTGCATAATGGACAGCAAATGATTAGAAGAAATCTCTGTACCCTTTGCCGTTGTATATACAACGGTTTTTGCTGCCAAGTAGACTTTAATTTATAGCATACGGACACGCAGTCTCTGGAGCAAGGGAGCTTATACTTCCTTGAACTTTCGCATTAAATCTATTTTGTCGCGAGCTCTGGTTTATGGGAATCCGACAAGGAAAACATACGAAGAAAAGAGCAGCTCATTTGACACCGTGTCAGTAAGTAATCTTTTACTGCAAGAAAAACTCTTTTGGTTCAATTTTTTATTTGGTTCCTTAGCTGGTTTGATGACCTCTTTGTTGACATGTTATTTACTTATTTTGTGTAAAGGAAAGTGATTAAATATTTGTAGAGAAGGGAGACAAAGTTGGGTGATGTGGTATTTCTTAAGTTGTTGATAATGCCTACATTACTTGTAACAAAAAAACAAAGCTAGGCTTTGTCAATATCCATTTGTTACACAATTGTGACTGTGACATCATTATCAGGGAGCATGCAGCTGACATATTTATACTCTCTGATTGCCTTTCTTAGGATGATGTCCAGTCAGAATTTCACTCGCTTGCCACAGTAACAACATTGTCAAGTGCCGTTGTAGTGTCCGAGGAGTCAAGGACATCGACAACTGATTGTCTGCTTAGATACTCGGCATGCAATTGGCCAGATGCCGTCAAATGCTGGTGCCGTCAGCTCTCGTCTTTCCGTCCTCATAGGGGTATAGGCTACAAGGTAACTATAAAGAGTTTGTTAAATGTAGCAATTGTTTTGTTCTGGTATTGTCATCCACTGCTTTAAGGATTCATGTAATTGCCACAGACCCTTGTTTGCAATTAAGGGTTATCACTACCGTTCGGTACTAGTGTTTCTAGAAAATAGCCTCGCTGATATGCGTTGGCGCTTATAAGTGACCAACCTTCCATTAAGGGGTATCCTTATAACCTTAAGCTGTGTTAACGCCTACATCGGTCGTCGAAACGGTTGTACTTATAACGATTTTGAAACCCATATAACTACAATCGTTTCGAGATCAGTTCATACTGGATGCATCGTAATATTGGTTCATGATGGCGGATGATAGCTGCGATAGGAAATTGCTCTTCATTGTTGTGGTCATAGAGTATGGAAGGTGTTTCCCGAAACTACATCATCGTTTAGGTTTCATTTGTAAGGCTACAGTTTGCTCAAAGGAATATTCATAGGAATTTCAGGACAACTGTTTGTCGGCGTATCCTATAATTCACTGAAGTCAGGGATTTGTTTCTTGTCCAAGCTGGGCTTAACTTTAGTCATTCATAGATCAAAAGCCAACATCAACGGTATGATTTTGGTAAGAAACTCCTGTTATGCTCTGGCCCGCCCGCGGATTTCACACATTTTGGACAATTCCACACCTTAGCTGTCTTTAGAACGGTTTCGATACCACATCCATGCCCGATATAAACTACAGTGGCTGTAGAACCGTTTTCGATACGGTTCTGGCAGGTGTGAACCGTTATAAAATTTACAACGGTTGTCGAAAGTTTCTCATATCAACAACATATTTATTATGGTGCATTAGTAGATCTTTGGTAGCATTTTCGCACTTTGATTAGTCAAGCTGCGTGTTTTATCGTTTGTTCGATCCTTGTCCGACTCTCGGACGGCATTTTTAAAAAGTCCTGTGTCTGCTTGTGCGAGTTATAGCAATTTAGTGCTTTTTTGTGACACCAAATGGTTACAGGAGATAGCCGCCGAGATTAAGGAGAAGTATTCACTGGCCGTAATACATGTCTTTAGAAAGGGAATGTCTTATCAGTTGCCATTCAATAATATATACTTGAGTGACAGGTTCTATTTACTGACATCTCCCACTCCGGTGTGTGTCAACATTCCCAGTGCTATTCCAAAGCTTTTGTATTGGCTTGTCACTGGTTATAGTGAAGTATAAAACACTGATATCAGACGTGCCAAGCCCAGGCTCTTGTACTTCAGTCAGTCTCTATACTACTCGATGAACTCGATGAAAATTTCCCCTCAGCAAATAGTTAAAATGGTTTGGTACCTCAATTTCTGTATAGAAATCAAGCGGAAGGATCGTCTCCGCCTGCCTCTAGATAGCTACATCAGGTCTGATATAACACATTGTGTCTATATTTGGACTTTTTTATCTATGCAACAACACTTGGCCCAAGATGTATGTAAAACGCGTGCATGGCAGATGAACTTTGCGCTCGTAGTAATCCTTCCGACAGTTTCCATCTTTCTGTTTAAAATAATGGCTTTGTTGCAAAAGCCCTCTCACAAGAGTCACAAATCCCTGCGCCATTTTGAACAAGTTATAGTCAATACCCTTGAAGTGTTTTACGTTAGCTTGACGTTCGGAAGTCAGAACTGGCATAATGAAAATGCTGTACCATACCTTTAGTGCCGTAGTCTTGATCAGCTGACATTAACCATCAAGCTCGTGATATATAAAATTTCCCTAAATTTAAAAAATATATTTTGGCGCAGTTTCATGGTTGAGTTGACGATACCAGAAGGCACTGTTACACATCAGTAGTAAGTCGAAGTGGCTGGTAATACAGTTTTTTTACACTGTAGCTTGTGCCCCCATCTTAAATATGTACATTTTACACCATGTTGTAGCAAAGCACAGTAGATCGTTATTAAATGTTTGCAGTAGAAGGAGATTTAAATCAATGGGCGTCGTCAAACCATCCAGCTATGTATTGTTTCCTTTAGCTGCATGGCCACTGCATTTCATCCAAGAGTTCTTTATAAACCTTTATTTCTCTAGGACATGCTACCGCCTTCTCATATTTGGGAAAGACCGCGCCTGTTGCCGCTGCCGCAGTCATATGACAAGTAAGTTGTTATAGGTGTTTTTTAAAAGTATGCCAAAAGTTTGGACCTTCGCTAATATTTGACTTTAATAACGCTTCTCTATCTATTATCGTCAGTGTATGTGTCTGTGTCTGTCGGTTGTCCTGTGTGTTTCTGTAAGTATGTGCTTAAATGTTGGGGCCCTTTGCTTTTTCGTTTGTGTATGTTTGTCTGTGTGTGTTTGTTTGTGTCTGTGTGTGTCTGTGTATGTGTGCGTGCGTGTTTGTGCATGTGTGTTTGTGTTTATGTGTGTGTATGTTCGTGTTTATGTGTGTGTATGTTTGTGTATGTATGCAGTACTGCTTTCGGGAAACTTGACAAAAGAGTGTGGTCAAACCTTGGTGTTACAACAAAGACAAAGCTTATAGTACATGAAGCATTTGTGCTTACAATGTTGTTGTATGGATCTGAGACTTGGATAACCTACAGGAAGCATGTTAAGTTGTTGGAAAGATTTCACCAGAACTGCATTCGCAAAATTCTGGGCATCAAATGGTCATCGTGTACTGCAGACACTGTTGTCTTAGATAAAGCGTCCAGTACGAGTATTCAGAAAAAACTAATGCCAGGTGCGCTGGGCTGGGCACTTGATCAGGATGGAAGATGAAAGGCTTCCAAAGCAACTTTTCTATGGTGAGCTGGCTAGAGGCTGGCTAGAGGTACATCTTGGAAGACACTAGTTAGGGATGGCTGTGGTGTTTTTGAGCGAAAGAGGGTGGAGCATGCTATGTTGAAGCGGGCACTTAGAAAGCAAGAGCAGGCCACAGTGCCTGCAAAGTTCAAGCAGCAGTGGAAATGCGAGGTGTGTGGACGCCTTCTACTGTAAAAGGCAGGTTAATCATCTGAAATCACATAGGCTAAGCAAAGATCAAACAACCTATGATCGCGTTGAACAATCATGTCCGGCAAGAGAACACCTGCTCTACCTGTGGCCTAGTCTGTAATTCAGCAAGTTGTCTGACCAGACATTCAAAAACACATAAAGATTCCTTACTGCCAGAAAAAGCACACCCTGCGAAATTCAAGTGTGACATTTGGCAACGCCCTTGCAAGGCAGTGGCGGGACTGAAGAGTCATCTGCGCGCACATCGCCGTGATGTGGAGATTTGAAGCTTCGGCGTTCTTCTGACAAGAAGGAGCAATCACCATGTATGTGTGTGTATGTGTTTGTGTATGTGTGTGTGTGTGTGTGTTTATGTCTGTGCGTATGTGTATGTGTTTGTGTTTATGTGTGTGTATGTGTGTGTGTGTGTGTGTGTATGTGTTTGTGTGTATGTCTTTATGTATTTGTGTATGTGTGTGTCTGTGCCTGTGTCAGTGTGTGTGGTAGTAACTGTGTATGTGAATGTTCCCCAAGTGATTCTTGGTATGTGTTTTTCTGTGTATGTCGATATATGTTTAAGAAGCTTACGCAAATAACATGCTATTTTTCGAGTCTAACCGTTATTGTGTTAACTGTTAACACTATTTTGTCGATTGAGAAGGAACAGCTCTTCAATTAAGAACCAAGATTGATTGCATCTCTTAACCATCTGAGGTACGTGGAAACCACGGGTTCCGGTAGTGCCTTTTTACGGTAAATCGCCTCTTTTCAACATTATCTAGGTTGGTAGATGTATAAAGTGATGGGCATAAGAAATAACTCTCTTAATTATGAATGAGCATCGTGCCATAATGATCGTCATCATGAACATCATAGTTCATCAAGAAAAAATGAATATAGTGGCGACGTCCACCCAATTTTGTTATTAGTCTTAACATTATTATCCTTCGCAGTAATAGCATTGTCGCCTTCATCATCCTGATGACTGTCATTACCGTTAATATTAACGCCTTTTCCCCAATCAGTATTTTGGTCAAGTCATTATTATGATTGAATCATGAATTTGAGTTCCTTTTGCTATTCTATTTTTCGCAGGCTTTTTGATCGTTACCGAAAACAGCATTGCAGTAAATGTGGAAAGATTCCAACAGACCCTACCTTGTGTTTGGTCTGCGGAGAATTCCTTTGCTATCATGCATCGTGCTGTGTTAATGAAGAGGGAGTATATGAATGTGTTCAGGTAAAATATTGCAGTATCTACTAGAATCTAGATCGCTGATTGTTAATCTACTATTCTAACACCCACGAGGTCTCGGCATTTAGAGTCCCAAGAGTGATGTTGCAAGGGAAAAGAAAGCTTTAAGACATTTGAGACAAAGCTTTGAGTTTGCAAACGGGAGTCTCAACATATTTGACGCAAAAATGGTAAAGTGTTAGGATTTGAAGAAAAGCTCAATAAGTGTCCGAATGGTAAAATCCAAATAATTGTCTTGATGATAAAGAGTTCTCTTTAGGGGTGGCGTCGTTGATACTTTAGGAAGGTTGTGTTGTAAAGTGCTCGATGTTTCGAGGTTACGTTGTTCAGGGGAGCAAAGTAGCGGGTCGTCGCACGGCTTCCCAACTATCGCCACTAATGTTGGTATCAAAAGGATATACGACTAGCATGTAAGGAAAGGCGTAAGCGATATACTGGCTGCAATAAGTGTTCCAATGGTGAAATCAGTAATTTTCTGGATGATCAAGAGTTCTATTTAGGGGCTATCGTTAATACTTTAGGACGGTTGTGCTGTAAAGTGGTCGACGTTTCGAGGTTACTTTGTTAAGGGGGGCAAAGTAGCGGATCGTTGCACGGCTTCCCAACTATTGCCACTAATTTTGGTACCTACAGGATATACGACTAGCATGTAAGGAAAGGCGTAAGCGATACGCAGGTTGGAATAAGTGTCCCAATTTTAAAATCAGTAATTTTCTGGATGATCAAGAGTTTTATTTAGGGGCGCCGTAGTTGGTGCTTTAGGACGCTAGTTTTTCAAAGTGCTCGATGCTGCAAATTACATAGGTAAAGGAAGCAAAGTATCGGATTGTGGCACTTTTTCTCGACTTTCGTCACCAATTTTGGTATCAACAGGATATGTATATTATATGTATGTATATTATATGTATTGTATGTATATTGACTGTATACAGCTACAATAAGTGTCCTAATGGTAAAATCAATAATTATCAGGATGGTAAAGTGATCTATATAGACACAAGCGTAAAGGCATTAAGAACAGACCCCTTTGTATCATTATACAATTTAAGGCTTCAGTCAGTTCCTGTACTTAAAGAAGCCAATTGGTGTATAAATTACTACGATCACGAGTTATTATTGGAGGGAATACAAGGGCAAACAGATAGTGATTACGTAACTTGTTAAGACGATTTACCAAGAACTTTTGTCTTGCCGAGAAACTGTAGGAAGGAGCCAACTTTAGGAATGTTAAAGCCAAAAGAAGGCTTAACAACCAAAACTAAAAAAAAAATTAAGAGAAAAAAATAAAAAAAAGGAAAAATAGAGAGAAGTAATTCACCCCAGGGAACAATGTGGGAGATCAGTGACCTCAAAGTGTGTACTCTG
>JAAAKM020001176.1:1952-15073 GCA_010016025.2 Alatinidae sp. Z8VKAUB7J3 | reverse complement strand
CCGAACCCTGATGGACTCCCACCCTTATGGGAAACTCAGCCGACAGCTCTCCAGCAACCTTCACTCTTGACTTGGAGGCTGATACAGGTACATAAATAAATAAATAAATAATAAATAAATAAATAAATACTGAAAATATTCATGATATTAGCTAGGGGACTAAACCAGATATCTACAGGGAAGGAAATGCTACATGAATGTAACAAATGACCAAACAACCACAGCCTCATGTTGAGATGCAATGTATAATTCAACAAATAATGAGTTCAACCAATAACTACCATTTCCCCTAAGAGCATTTACTAACAGTAATTTGCACTCACTACTAAAAATCGATCTTTGGAATTTGTGTACCTGAAGCTTGCCAAAACAGATTACAAACGTTAGAGCCCTGATGAGTTTTGTGACAGAACTAGCCACACACCAGGATTCTACTAGGGCAATTAAACACTAAAACTTCCTTAAGTGAAGATGTCTGTGCAAAATTAATATACTTGTAGTACATAAATGAGGCTAAATACTGGGAAATGAAGCATCCACTTGATTACAGTGCACTGCATAAGAACTTAGTGGTGATGGTGATGATGATGTGGTTTTACGCCTTGCACTCCCCTTTACAGGGGCTAGGGCGGAGCCCACATAAATGGGGCTTTGTTGGAGCTTAGAGTGCATTAAGACTGGATGACCTTCCTGCTGTCACCAATGGCCCTTTGGGGAATTGAACTTGTACCCTCTAGCACAAGAGGCAACTGAACTATCCACTGAACCATGGTAATCCAGAGTGTTCATTTTCCTGTGATTTTGCTATGATTTGTAACCACCTCAAAGTTTCATTATTTGATATATATTCAATAATTTTTTCGATCAGAATTTTTGTTCTCAGGGCTTGCTCCCTGAAGTGGCATTGAGAAAGAGCACAGACTAGAGACAGTTTAAGATACAAGTTAGTTACGGAGAAAATGTAATCTCTTGCATGAACTTGTGAATGGTCCTGATATACTATGGTAATCTACAAGAACTTCCTTTTTACCTACTACAAGGCAACTCTTTGACCATCTCTCTCTCTCTCATTTTTAGTCTGATCTTTTTCTTGTACTTTCTACTACTCAATAATGTAAAATCTGAAAAGCTATAAAATAGTTGTTCTCAAAGTATAAATAGCATATCTACTTTTCCTAACTGTCAATTCCTACCTTCTGCTTAACTGATCACTAGAATATCAAAGTGGTTTATGACACCATCTAAGTTAAAAAATATTGTACTATGTGCCAGCTTTCATACTGTCTTGTAAAAAGATTTACAATACCAAAACCTTTTACTACAATCTCAGTTTCTACAATATGCCAGAAAAGGCCTCTGTCGCCTTACAAGAGCAGGTGAAATTGTGGTCCATTGGTGATGTCTAGGGCAAACCATGTCAGTGTCTGAGAATAAACAGTTAAAGATTACACAGCTGCCTTGCCTATTTAACTATTAATAAGACAAGAACCAAGAATTTGACACCTTTGACAAACATGATTATGCAACTATGACATTAACTATTGTGTCTAAAAACTGTAATGTCCAAGATTATGTCTGGTAATACTGAAGATACATTCAATGTCAAGTGTTAAATGACTTTCTAAAAAACTTTTGCCACACAAACTTCATGGGCAGTGCTTCTGTTACTCAATTTTTTCTGATCTTAAGATGTTGCATTAACACTTGTTTCATATTTAACCTGTTTGGGCTTTCTTAGTATTTTAAACAGACTTTCACTTGTGAAAAGAGCTTATCAACTCTAAACTGGACCCTAACCTATTACTGTCACTGTACAAGAAACTTGGCTATGGTTTATGTGGGCCTTGAAGGCCTTGACAATGTCTTGTCATATAATGGGTATAAGAAGTGTAATATTTATTTTATAAATGGCTATAACAGTGCCTAAAAATCATAACAAAATGAGAGTACAAAAACCAATATAATAAGGGCTTTTCCTTAACTTTGACGGGCCTGAGATTTCAGTATATTCTTTAAAAAGAAGAAAGCAGTAGTTATAAATTAGTTTTACAGCATCAAACACTTGATCAACATAAACTTTTTGTCAATAAAATTTGGGTACCTAAATTTAATATTGAAATACAACATAATATTAAATTTAATATTTGGGCTGAAATTTAATATTGGTCTATCAAACAATTCAAGTTTTATAAGTCAATTGCTTTGGTTATGGTTCTTATTGATACAGGGGTGGCAAATGAATAAATTTCAATTTAGCATGACAGGTTTCAGATAAACTTCATTTATCTTTATTTGGAATAACTTTATAGACTGAAGTACACAATTTAACTCATTTGCCTATATTAACAAATGTTACCCTAAAGAGTTTCTTCGAATGTCTTACAAATCTTATACTGGTGATAAAATAAGAATTCTGTTGTATGATGAATGTAATTCCACTGATGTGCCTTCCAATCAGAAAGAGGAAGTGAAGGTTAATGTAATTTACTCTGTGACTGAAATCATTACTAGTCCCCCAAATAAAAGAGAATATTATTGCTTCAACATGCCTACAAAACAAGAATCTTTAAAACTAAATTTTTAATGTGCCATTTCATAAAGCTCTTAAAAGTGATAGGTCATACAAATAACATAATTACAAAGGAGTATTACAGAAGATTGTATTTCCAAGAGTAAAGCAGGTTAGCTGTATGGGAACATACAAATAACCCCCAAAATAAATGCGTATACAAATGTGTTAAGAATATGTCCCTGTTACCCCTGACCACAAACATGAAAATCATCTCTTGAACAATCTGATTCGATGCAAAAAACCCAGAGGGTTCAAATACAATGAAAAAAGCATGTGCTTATACTGCATAAAAGTTAGCAATAAAATAAGAACACTCTTATGGCTTACATGGAATGATATAACTACAACCAGGTGTCTTTCTGAAATGGAGTATAAGAATGGTTACACTGAGAGACTTCCTGAAACTTTGATTTTCTGTCAATGCCTGTTTGGGGCTGATGTCCTAGCATGCATACAATGGGCAGTTGTGGATATGTGATTAAGTTCCGAGTTATGATTTGTCAAAAGAGCAAATATTTAAGAGGCATCACAATGGAAATAGACTGAGGCAGTGTGGTTAAGTGAATAACCTTGCTTTATTGAGAGTGGGTTGAACATTATAATCAAAGGTCCAAAAAATTAAGTACATGACGAAAAGCAAACAATTCCCAAACATTATATCCAATTTATGTTATCTGCATAGATATATGTTTTCTGGTCCTCCAGTATTCCTTTTAAAAAAATCTTAATTCCTAACTTATTTCATATTCTAATCCTAATTAAAAGCTATCCTTAGAGCTGTAAGTACTAAAATTATCAGTGCTCGTTAATTTGACAGTAACTTCTAAAAATGTAGGTTCTATTTAACATAATAAATAACTATGCTGAACAAATAACAAGGACATGTGTATATACATGTAACTTATCATTATATATATCTAACAAAATAGGAGTAAAAACAAAACTGGTGCATTACCGTATAAAGATCAATATATATTTTATAAGATCATCTACCACTTATTATCTAGAGAGGCTTCAACTGTAAGCCAGAAGAAAGCTAAATATGAATATACTTTAAACATATATAATGGTCAGACAATCTAGTAGAGCCTCAGTTTAATCAATGCACGATTTCTTATGGATCGTTTCCTTTAACACTTGTTAATTACTGTACCAAGTTATGATGATTCAACTTTGAGAGAGGCTTGGTCCCCATAAACTTAACCTAATACATAAACTTTCTGATCCCAAAGCATCCCTGAACCAGGAAGCACTGTATGTGTTTTGTATGCCAACTTTGTACCCTATAGAGGTGTACTTAAAGGAGATCATACACATGATCACATATCTAATCTGAGCATGAGAAAAGAGTCCCCTGGTGCATTCACTGAAATTTATTGATATGAACAGAACAATAAACGGATAAAAGACAGCTAGATGATCTCATCATTTCCTAACATTCACTTCAAAACAATAATAAATACCTTCTGGTTGTATCAATACAAAGTAACTAAATAACTATAACTTCAATAAGGCAACATCAATATTATTTCTTGGTTATTATGGTGGTCAACAAGAAGATACACTGTCTACACAGGATTCCGTACAGACAACTGTTAAACCTAAGTGAACGAAACAACGTCAAGGCAACAGGATCTACCAAGGGTAAGAACCACATTGTTTGAGTCGCTTAATACTGAAGGTTTGTGCGTTCCGGACCATGTACCTAAAATTAACGAAACACTACTAAGCTCATCTTTAAACATAACCATACATTGAAATCAACTCTTGTTATCTATTTGCAAGCAGACAGCTTGCTACAATTTACAAGAATGCTACACAAAAATTTGAAAAATGTTTATCTAAATTCTTGCATGTATCACACAAAGCAAAGCCAGAGAAGTGAGTAAAACCCTGTTAAGAATGTGAAATATTTGGCTTCTAGACAAAAACCCACATTTTATACATGGAAAGGTAAGGTGCAATAATAATGGTCTTTAACTTTCGTGTGCAAGGGGATTCAAAATAGTTTGAAGTTTTTAAAATTTCATCAGCTGAAGCATAGCCTCAGTCGTAGTTTTTTGAGGTGTTATTAGTCATTTAAAAGTATGAATGAAGCGACAAACTGTTATAAGAAGCGGGCTGTACGCGGAAGGAAACGGCAAATGCAATTCCGTGGAGCGGTAAATACCGCCTTGTTATTGACCACAATTGCTTAAGATTTGGCACCAGTTATCAATCAATAACTCACAACAATCCATACAACTGAATCACAATGGGTGAAGTTAAATTGGTAAAGGCCACAATATCCTTCTCTTCAGCGGAAGTAGCATCTTGTGACGTACACATTGCCCAAACAATACAACGTTCCAACATGTTTTCAAGGCAATCCAATACAAACTGGAAGCCAGGAACGAATTCCTCACAAAGTCTTAACAATTCACATAATTTCACACCATTACAGGAAGTGATAAAGTATCCACCCTGATGACGGACTTCAAAACAAGGTTCCTTTTCAGTCACCAGGATGTCGTGAAAGATAATATTCAGAAGTACATTTGCTAGGGAGATGGCAATTAGTATTAAGGGGACTCGTTTGCTGGGATCGCTTAACTTACTAGCAACATCTATAATTCAAGAGAAAAATACGCCTACGTTGGGGAGAATGCACCGAAATACCAAGAGAATCGTAAAAAAGCAACAATTTTAGCTCAAACTAGTTTCCAATCATTATTTTATGTATACACGTGTCCAATGGACTTCAAGGGTTTTCGTGTTTTTGAATTTCGGTCTCAACGTATCTCTTGAATGCTGTTAAGTGTTTTAGGCCTACCTGTCTTCTCTTGCTTCGTCGTGATGCTCTTACTTTTGAGAAAATGTTGCTGGGCATATCATATTAAATCAGAGTATAGATCCAATCTTGTTGCTGGATGTTTCTTGTAGTTCTGAGTTCGAGCAAGTACTTTGAGTAGAATCAATTAAACCATGGGTCATGTACAAATGAGGGCTGATAGATGACAAGAATTTTTGAGTTTAAATGGGGTGATGACTTGACAAAGATTGCGAATCCTTGTGGAAAGAGGGCCAATTGTTTTGCAATTGCACAAGAAAAGGAGCGTTGCGTAATGGCCTGCTTCTCAAAGTACCGTTCATGAAACGTTGCACTATCCATCCCACACAATGGAATCAAAAGAACGTACGCCTCCTCCATTGTACCTACGTAAACACTAGGATCTATTTGGGCTTAGCACCGAAAGCGGTAAATATGATCACCAGTTGATCACATCTTGCAGTCTGTAACTCAATGATTGTGAAACAAACATTTTTGACATAGTGTCATTAAAGTGATGGTAAATTAGGGATGAAGCAACACTTTCATTCCGATTGCAGTCATAGCAAATGGTGACTTGTACATGTGCCTTAAACTGGAAAGATCACTCATCTTCGGTCAATGTAACAGAATGGAAATGCAAGTAAGAAAACACAGGCATCCACATTAGATTACCGATAGAACCCATTCAATTCTTAAGTTTAATCTAAGTGTTACCTTACACACTGTATATGAACTCACTAACCAATACAATTCCCGATATATAGCTATTTCTAGCCTTGTATTTCTTTGCCATGTCAAGATTTAGTTTTCTTAACCGTATGCTGGGGGAAACGTTACATGAAAGTCCACAAAAGAATAGAGTGAAAAGCAATTTGGTAACTCGGCAAGGAAAACTTGCTTAGATTGTGAGTGCAGGCTGTTCTCTACAGATCGGAAGGTAATTTATGCTTCCATCACCTTTTTAGTTCCACTATACCCTTAAGAGACAACCATTCCATTTCTACCGTATAAACAACATCGTACTAGATCAGAAGATTTAAGGATCATGGTCGATCGAACGATAATGGTCACAAACAAAAGTTGCTGGGCAATCTCGTATCAGCATTGCAGCCATGTCGTGTCCGTGTTCGTTCATACGTTTGCTACTGTGTCCCTTTCTCGTTCCCAAGAGCTCCATAATAGGTCATTCACGATTGAAAAGAAAGAATAATTAAGTAAAATCTGACAAGAACTTTGTACAATTAGCTGTTTATCTTCCCCAAGCAGATAAGATCATAAGGCTGACATTTCGTTACCAGATCGATTTTTCCCATTTCAGACCGAAAAACCTCTGTTTACTACAAAATACCTGTTGTAAAATCTATCATACGTGAAAATTTGTACCTCATATAGATACCTGATATTCAGTTGGTGCTGCAAATAATACTTTTAAACAGCTTTTTAATGAAAATGGCCACCAGTGAACGAAGGTAAACACTTCCAACATTCAACTCTTGCAGACAAGAAACGTCACATTTTCGAAAACAGAGCAAACTCGACCGCAACAGTTTAAAAGAAACAAGCTCATAATAACATCCCCACAAACATATGTCACTAATAGAGTCACTGATAAAGTCTTCGATTTATTCAATAGTGATAAATCTGCTTGTAATAGACCAATTTTCTGCCCTGATCCCCGAACCCGACATTGTCACTTCAGTCGCAACAGCAAATCAACAAATTTTAACGCAATCATGTTGCAAGTGTGCCGTAATGATTCGGGGCAAGTGCAACGCCTGTGAAAACAGTATATCTAACGGCAGCGATTCCGCATTTATTTCCTGGAATATAGACATTCTCACTACGCGTGCTGACCATCTGTAAAATCAGCCGATGAAGGTCAGCTTGACAGCAAATTCAACAACAAACATGTCTGAAGATGGACTCACCGTTTCTACCAAGAAAACACATGATGGCTGAACATCCTTGCGATGATGGACGAAGAAACAGTCGTTAAACCACAACAGTATCCATAGATGAGAAAAAACATACATAAACTGTAAACGGTTGACAAAAATGAGACAAACTGTAAACCCTCATCACAAACTTTCGTGTAATTAAGCTTCACAAAATACTAATTATTCTATTTCAAGAATGTGCAAACGGAGGACGGAGGTGGCTTCGAGAATCAAAGACGGGGGTACTCGCACCATTACAGTCATCAACATATCCTACAATATCTCAGCAGTTAGCCCGTAAAAGTATACACAAGATCAATAGAAATAAGCAAAATTACATCTATCAATGCTAGATAGTAATTTTGTCGTGTCTTCTGATTCTGCAGTTCTGTAATCTAGGTATATTTTTGTAGAATAATTCTGTCAGGCTTTCCCGACAATCTCGAAAGTACGAGATACAATAACTGTAATCCCACAATGCTTTGTCACTGAAGTAAATCTGCTCATCCATGAAAGACTTAACAGGGATGAGGCCTCGGGACCAAAATGCGAACGATATGGGGTTTTGTTATTGTAAGACAGAACGTTATGTTAAGAGATTATTATCAGAAGGACAAGTATTCTTGAAAGAGCTTGCCCTCAGGAATATCGTCAATGTTCATTGGTAGGTACTCGATCAATGGATATTCTGGTAAATGCTAGTGGTTTGGTATGGCGAGTCCCGATCATAGACATTTTGTAAACATCACATCTTCCAAATTTTATATCAAAGTTAAATGCATGCCTTTTTTTGATGACCTATAAAGGACAAGGGTGGCATCACAGACTTAAACGTCGGGGGATTGAGAGAAGATTTCGTATCATTTGAGAATTATGATTTGATATGGGCCGCTCTTTTGCCCTGCTCTTTCTTGTTTCGGAAGTTTCCTTCGTTCTTTTACCAGAGAAAAAAGTTACTACATAACCCTACCACATACACGAATTACCCTTTTCCGACTATGACCTGGTCTTTCAGGACTTATCTTCTTATCATCAACACAAAAATCGAAGGAAAAAAAGAGGGGGTGATTACCCACATTTGAAAGTCGAGTAAATATGATAATTTTGGAATAATTATAAATATCTAACGGAGCTGTAATTCTTACAATATGAATCGAGCAGCAAACTGACTGTATGAATAACTCAAAAATTATTTGAGAGATGGAGAACGTTGTGCAAGGAACTTACTTGCACAGGATGTGGAGAACTCTTTACCGAATTTCCAGACCATTTGCTACTCGGTGTGTTCTGATATCTGTATCGAGGTGCCTGTGTGTTCAATTGGGCCTCTGTGTATCAACATCTGAGATCAACGACCAACAACCTTTTTCTTTTCCCAGTCATGTCTCTTGATGCATCACGAACAAGTTTCCAATGATATGTGCATTTCGAATGATTTGATTAGTAATCTCACAACTAAGAATTATCTTTTGAACATCATTTCTATAATCTACATTGAATCATAAGCAAAGGCTAAAGGCATTTCTTTCTCGTCCCCTTTGCAATACGGAACTCCCAAGCTATTTGCAAAGCCTATGTGGGTCTGCACAAATTTTTCTGAGGAGTAAAGAGCAAAACCATTTACAACGGCCAAAATCAGCCGTTTTGCACCAATACTACTATTGTTAATGCTCCTTTGAAACTCGTTGCGTACGCCAATCGCAAAACCTTAAAGAATCGCTTGATCTTAGTTGCGAAAATAGTTTAGATTGAGATATGAGAGTCCAGGACTTCAATGGAAAACGTACTTTTTTAAAGTAAGAACATTAGCAATGATCAAGGCTCACAATAAACTTAAATATTTTTAAATATAAGCCTCAAATGTTATCAATGTGTTCTCAATTCTGAATGATTTAAAACATTTCTGCTCTCAATCTACAAATTACGAATTACAGTATCTAGTTCCAAAATTCAAAAAGCTAAATACCAGAAAAATAGAAAGAGGACAAAGCTTCCAATTTACATCCACACACCATTTCTATCCACTTACTGTCGTTTTTACATCACTACAAGCTATAAAGTATTGGTCCAACAAAAGCCTACCCGTCTTTAGGATTTTCTTAACTTTTACTACTTTAAGGCTTGTGTTCTTAAAAGCTGTATTCTCTTAAAGAAAACTGCGTGTACCTCCTAGATTTAGTTTGCAAATGCAACCATGTTAAAAATGTGGACTATGGACTGGTTAGATCGAGGATTTGTTACAGGTTTTGTTTTTCTGAACTCATTATCTCGATGTGACAATGCGGGAAACAGGTATACAGTCGTACCTGCTTGTGACAACGGCATTTCAACCGAGTTAAAATTGGTTAATGTCTGGTAAAAAGAGGGAGATGGCGACCTAGGGGAAAATTGCACGAACAAGGTTGCAGGATAATGATGGTGATGACGATTATTGTGGGGGTGGGGGTGGGGGGTGGCATTGTGTCTACAGTGGCAGTGGCTGTCTTCCCCACACCCAAGGAATAATTTGGCATTATAAAGATCACCTCTCTTGAAATCTATATTAAATGCTATCGCCCGCTCTCAATTTCTTACTGATGCGAATTTACTGGTGACCATACTGCTCATTTCAAATGCAGATCAAGCAAAACGAAATAAAAAGGGTCAGAAAAACCCATCGTTTGAGTCTTTTTATTAGCAGTTATTACGAGGCATTTAAATTCTTTATTGATGAAAGACAATTCCATAGCAACAATGCCGACGTTTTGTCGTTGATGAGCGAAACGATGAATTAGCTCTCGTTGTTTAAGATAATGAGGCTGTCAGTGATTTTCTCAGGAAAGATCACAACTGTTGTCAAGATGGAAGTTGATGTTATTGATGCATAATCCTTTAGTAGTTTATACAGTTGCTTGTTTCAAGTTTATTGTTCTAAGTAGCTGGTTCTTGTTAAGACATCAGAGCCCGTGGTCTAAAGCTTAATCCGGTCTTTCTGCCTTAGACTGTATTCTGGAAACAACATTATCCTGTGGCTTTTCGTAACAATTGGAGATTAGGAAGAAGGGACCGTGACATCCTTAACACAAGCTAACGAGTCCTTGGGCTTATGTTAATCTCAAAGGTTTACCATTTAAGAGGGTTTCAATCTCACGCATTATTACTAACCCTGGATTCTACACGTATTCCTCAATGTTTTAAAAGGAGACTGGGATAGACGATGCAAGATATACACGGGAAATTTATAACAGAGAGTTTCCATCTCACAAATTAATACTAACCTGAGACTCTACACATGATAGTCGATCCACTTCAAGTGTTTTAAGGGTAGACTTGGATATCTGACGTAACATATACACGGGAAATTATTAACAGCGGGTGGAATTTTTAATTTCTCATGAATTTTACTCTTATTGTAACTTAATTGTATCAATAACTAATAGTACACATTTTTCGACATAAAATGTTTCAAAGTTATTTAAGTCTCAACTAGCTTTTTATAATTGTATTTTCTCATAAAAGTATGAGAATATTCGGGAGCTTTTCATTCGCTTTTCACGAAACGTTTTCCTTTTATTGTTTACATCATCAGACAAGACAAATAATATTAATAAAATTACTGAATCAATTACAGTTTTCACTGAAGAAGAATCACAATTAATTGGTTGTTTGATTGTATTATGCAGGGTCGAGGCCATCAAATCAAAAGTGGGAAGTGATATGTAATTAAGCGTTTCAGGTTTTCAACGATTTAATGAGGGGCAGTTTTAGGGTATGGTGGACAGGGCAGTAGCCCAGGGCTCCGCGCTCAAGAGATAATAATAATGCCCCTACTCTTGGGTCCCTAATAGACGTCTCCCGCATATAATATTTTCCAAAATTTTAGGAGAAACTTCGAAACTTTATATGGTAAATCTTTGCTTTTGACGTACTATTTTGGTCCAATCTTTCATCACCCCTGCTTATTAGAACCCCGTGTATTCGGGACCTTTTAGTATCACATCCGAAAATGTCCATCAGTCATTCAGTTAGCTTCTCTTTTCGTACTCTTAATGTATACACACGCTGCACTGTATATAAGAATGATTACACACGATAGGCAATGTGAAAGCCCCATATTATGTGAGCTAAATTGGGTGAGATATTGACTAATATACATCTCCTTAATAGGGCCGTGCGTTGGAAAAGTGACCAGGACCCCACACGTCGGAGAACCGCCCCTGGATTTAATCATTCATTATCAGAAAAGATTTTTTACATCAATATTTGATAAAGGATCGTCTTATCCTCTTTCTTTCTTGTTCCTGTGTTTTCATTGTTTTCTTTGTCAGTTAGAAACATCATTTGGCATGAAAGGGAAGAGGCTAAAGCCCCGAGCCCCAAACGGGACCCCACTTGTACGTCAACTGTGTTTGTTTCCTTTTTAACAAAATGTACATGTGAATTGTCTATTCTACCTCTTTTAGGAACTCCAGATTTCCACTAAATCGTCTTTCTTCGCATATAATACATCAGTGTTCCTCTATTTAAGATGGAATTTCATGTTGCTATCATTTCATAATATCAGGGTAAATCGTCGAGTTCCTATAATTAAACAAGCTCGAGAGACAGACAATAACGTTCAGGTTCATTCTTTTTAACTCTATTTTTCTTCTCTTCATATTTAGCTGATTAATAATTACAAAAGGAAGTAATCACAGGTGACTGATATTGGTATAATCACAATAATAAGACAAGGCTATCACATTTACTGTCCTCTCGGTTCTCTGTGGATACCACTACAGATAGTTTCGTATTGGTCTGTGGCCCAAGAATAAAAACAGATTAAGTTTACTAGATATTTACTATAAAGTGATGATTCAGAATATGTAAGGCTTCGGCAAATCTTATTCAACTAATCGTGACCTGGAAGTATATCATATCTGAAAAGATAAAGAAAGATTTCTTTCGAGATGTTGTCGAGGCTCCTATTCTCTACTGGTCCTAAACCAGGACTCTTATGAGAAAGATTAGAAAACATGTCGGATTGGAACTATTCTCATGTGATTCGAGCTATTCTAAATGTGTAAAGAAGGACGATACGACGAAGCAAATTTGGAAGTTACTACTGATCAGGTAACTAATCTTGACTATTTCCAATCAACTTTCAATACCAGAGGTGGTATCCAAAAAAGACTGATACGTACGCCCGCCTCGCGCTTATCTTTGGTGACTTCTATCACCTTCAGTATTGTAGATGTGTCTTTTTTACTACAGTGACGACGAAATAATCGACATTTTAATGAACGGGGAGACGATTAATCGAATAACTACTGCACGTCACAATTAGGAGGAGGAGTCCTTCTCGGAATGGCCTTGCTATGCCCTTTTCCACCTAAAAGGGAAATGGTTGAAATATTTAGGGTTGTACAAAGAACATTCTGGAACTCAAAATTAAGCGTAAATGAGAACATATTACTACCCTACAGTAAGAAAAGCTACATCCTGTTTGCAATTGTTCAGCCTGCCAATTAAATCTCATGTTGTGGGAATCTTGCAAGTAATGCCTCAGATGGCCCTGAAATTCTTGAAGAGGAAATAATGTTCCGAAAGAACGTGGAGCTCTGTATTACAAATTTTCACAAATTGACGTTTCTAGAAATGCGGGAATTTTTTCTTTGTTTAATAAGCTGAATTTTAATGCTGGGTTTCGTCTTATCAGTAGTGCATATCTCGCCTAGTTGGGATGGTTTAATTGGCGTGCAATGGGTTGCTTTTGACAGGACGCCATTGTTACATTCTTCAGTTACTTTAGTTGGGGGCAAACTACTCTATAAACATAGAA
>JAAAKM020001172.1:1430-15085 GCA_010016025.2 Alatinidae sp. Z8VKAUB7J3 | reverse complement strand
GATGATTGGGAGCTAATGTGGCGACTAGAGAAATAAAAGTGTGTTAACATCGGAGGTCACCTAGTTCAGTTGGTAGACCGCACGCCGCGAAAGCGTGGGTCACGGGTACGATCCCCGGTGGTGACATACTTATCTATTTCTCTAGTGTTCTATTCAAAACAAACCCTTCTTTGCATAACAGAGAATAGGAGTCCTATCCAGTTCAGTTTAAATTTCTCTTTCAAAAATATGTAATACTTTGTTAATATTATGTAACTGATGGAAATCTTCCCTTTCAGGTTGACATCAAAGTAAAGAAGACAACAATATTTGTAAATCCATTCGATGAAGCTGACGAGGAGGTTTGTAACGTAATGTTTCACGTGCATGTTTTTGAAAAGTTGATACATATTAACAATTACGAATGTCACACTTCTTTTCCAGGTTTACTCTGCATGATGTAGAGACAAAGGTTAAGCATGTTTCCCGTATATTCTAAATATTCTATTTTTTTTATCCAGTTGTCTGTATGCTGCGTTTTTTCCTAGCTTGTTTCGTTTGATTCTCAACCTCTCGCCGTCAGTTTTTTAAAGCTAGCCGTTCTAAACTACTTTTCCAGGAGGAACGTATAAATTTATCAAACACCATGAAGGGCAAGAACTTATAGTATTGGCGTAAGGTTTGATGTGGAGATGCCCTGCAGGTTAGAGAAGGAAGCCAAAAGGAAAACCGTAGTAATAGTTAGATTATCTTAGTAGACAATATGTCAGGCAACAGTTATATCTTAGAGAATGGTAAGTTGCACTTCTTTTCTCAGTCAGGGTCCGCACAGTCAAAGAAAATCAGGGGGAACGGAGATCTGTTAGGAAAGACAGGGAAAAACTTTCTTCGTTGGTGAAATTTGTATTTTACAGCCCAAATCCAGGGATTTTAAAATTTCCAAAATCCCTGGGATCTTGTACTTGCGTGAAACCGTAGCGCATGTACTTTGAAGTACAATCGAATTTGTTTTTCCAATTTTGTTTCTTCGCGGTTCGTTTGATAGTTAAGCATTCGTTTTGAAGTTGAATTTAAGCATTTGCATATGTAATTTTATGGATGTTTAAATTAGACAAAAATGTATAATAATTGAGGATAAATAAGGTGGGCAAGGACATTTTTGGAATTGATCAGGGGAAACAGTATAGGAATTCAAGGAAAAATCAGGGAATATGAACTTTTGTTGCCAAGGGTGTACGGCCCAGTCAGTTAGAGTTTAGATATCAAGATATGTGCTCTTTGATTCTAAATTTCTATTTGGTGACCTTTAATACACTGTTGAGTAGCATTTCCACGATTCAAGTATTATCGAGAAGAGAGGATTTGAAATGTTAGTTTTGAAAAGAACACTAGAGAAATAGAAAAGCATGTCACCACCGGGATCAAGTCACATGGCGCAGAGAGCCTGGTCTCCAATTGCGTTGAGCTGGATGTCGATGTCCACCGGATGATTAGGAGCTAATGTTAACAATGGAGGTTACCTAGCTCAGTTGGTAGAGTGCACGCCTCGAAAGCGTGGGTCACGGGCTCGATCCCTGGTGGTGACATGCTTTTCTATTTCTCTAGTGTTCTTTTCAAAACTATTGAAGTATTATAATACCTATCTGATGGCACCTACTAGTATGCTTATTTATTTCGCTTTTATATGGAATTAAATATATGGTTTTGTTTTTACATACAGATTGCCTCTGAAAAAGCGCAAGAAGAAAATGACAGAATTCGTGTAAGCTTCCTTACTATATTTCTTTTAAGCAATGCCTTCTTAATTACAAACCTTTGCTTCCCAATATTTTTAATATTTTTGGCATAATTAATGGCTCGCTATTCATTAATGCCATGTGTGAAAGCCATTAAATAATTTAACTGTCTTGTTTTTTGTCTTGTTGAAAGACCGAAATGGTGTCCTTTAACACCTGAAATTCTTCGTTTCGTCACTGTATAGAGCTACGTTGGGAATTTTATTCAAAGAACTAGTAGTGCCGAAGGAGATTTAGTATGCACTTGACCCAATTCCACCAACAACCTCAAAAACGAAAAGAGTTATGTCGTGGACCCTTTTAAAATGGCGGCACACTTTTTGTCATCATTGCCTTGATTTATTTCAGCCGGGTACTCTCTTTAATGGATTCAGCTATAGAACGTCTGTTTCCAAACGTTTGAAAGTCTTCTCGTTAGTAATAGCGGGGTGCATCATAGGTCATACACATTCTTAACTAAGCCCCCACTCGTACTCATTGCTTGTCTGTAGTTGTGGCTATTGGATGAAGAGCCCAAACAGAGCACTGCTTGGACGAAATTCGAGAACACAGTACTGATAGTCCAAAGGCAATTTTTTCAATTTAAAGAAATACGTTACATTTTTTGGACTTAAAATGCTTTTTGGTTATAATAACGGGCCTTAGTGCGGTGCAATACACACTGCTTGGTGGTTTTTTTTGTTTATTTAGGGTCGTTTTAATGTCGGACCCACTGCTCATCAGGGGTCTTTGATTGAGTGACTGCAATACACACTTAATTTTTTTAACATCATTAGAAACATGAATATGATACTAGAGTCTTAATGCCACTTCGAAATTATGATGGTTGCGGAGACTAGTTGCCTTCTACATTAGTGGTCCGCAACCTCGGGCCTGCAAAGGATATTTTAAGGGCCAGTATGATTAGATTCTGATAAACAAAATAACAAGTTTCCCAGGGGAACCGATAAAATAAGTAAAGCTGTCATTCTCATGCGATATTACTGATCAAACCCTGAAAAATACATGAAAGGCACACGAACGCACGTTTGCCTAATTCTTAGAGGGTTCCACATAAAAGATGTCTTACATAGGCGAGGATCCGCTGGGAAAAGGATTGCGGACAGCTGTTTTATGTCACCGTTAAACGTAGTCGATAGTGGTTTCTTTTGTCCTGAGTCCAGTAAAATAGGTTCTTCATCTGCTGGCCGTTTTCTTATTAAAATACCGCTATGTTGTGACAGTCGAGTTCTCGGTATAATGTTTGAACTAGCAAAAATTTAATTCTTAACGTATTCTTACAACTTTACCGCAGCAAATCTCAAATGTCTGCCCAGGTCTGTTCTTACTTTGTATGATGAGCCTAGTTTTTAGGTATACTATGACTGTTTTGACTTTAAACGTCAAAGTCTTAACTGCAGACGACAGCGAAGGTGACCACCCAAGTGATCCTTGTCTTCATACATCATACTTTTAAAATTTGTTTCCTATTTCATGTTTAGGAAGAAAAGGCTCTCAAGTCAACTACGGTACCCGCAAAACGAGTTTCCGAAGAGCCACTTCGAGTTTATCGCCCAGGTGTTGGAAAGTACATCCCAACGACTCTTTCAAGTGCAAGGTTAGCTGCATGCTTTCTGCCGTTTTTTATTAGGGGCTGACAATTATGTAGAGAGGGGACTAGTAAAGCCTGAATGTTAGTGTGTTCGGAACAGAGAAAAGATTATTACTTTTTATTTTTGTTTTATTTTTGTTTTTCGATGTAGCTTCGAATTAAACATGTATTGCAAACTATTGACAATGTTAAAATTTCTATCAGAAGTTAAACTTTTAAAACAGAAATATGGATGAAAGATAAGTCCCTCAGCTTGCATGTTTCAATATTCTTATATTGTATAACATTTAATGGTATATATCTACCAACATTTCCTTTTCGAAATAGCCTGTACGCTGCAATTAGTGTTACATACGCCAGCGGTAATGAAAATTTAAAATGATGGTCTAAAATTTTTTATTGGATGTCTGTAAGAACCAGGTTCATCGCTCAGAAGTAAAATTATTTTAGTTATGAATAAAGACAGAGTCTACTCATTGTCAAAAAGATTGAGCATTGCATGAAACATTAAAACCAGTGTTGTGTTTATAGTTTTTGCATCGGACATTCTGCAGAGTACAATCGTCAGAAGTTCTCAGAAAAGGGTCAAGAAAGATAGGAGAAGCCCATGTTCTCAGCTGTGCTTTGGAAAACCAATCGCAATTGACAGTGCGCCATTGGCGCATCTTTTCATAAATTAGCACCTATAAGGCTATATGAATGGAATGTGTATCAAGTGTGCTTTCCAAAGTTCGATTGGCTTCGTCATAAATGCACCTGGACATAAGGTTTTGCTCATTTTATTGATCTTCCTTATAAAGATCGATTAAAAGAAAGATTTAGTACCTTTTAGTACAAAAACTTGTCTTCTCTTTAATCGACAACGTGCTGATTTTGGAATTATAAAGAGAGAGAGAGAGGTACAAAATGGGGTGGCCCTTTATTTGCCAATGGTATTTTTTGCGAATTATTACAATTATCTTGCGTAAAATACTAAATAAAGTAACTACGGAACCTCGAGGAATCTAACACGAAAGAATGATAAACATTGTTTTACTCGCAAACAGAAATTGTATTACCGATTTTTTTTATATATTGGCCTATATTGAACGTATATACAGTTCTCTTGGGTACTTCAAGTGACAATTTATAATCACATCTGTGGACACCGTAGATATTGCTAAAAAGAGCAGATTTTGAAATTTAATATACTAATCCCTTTTTATCGATTTACTTTATATATCGCAGTCACACCTGAGGGCGCATGCGGAACCAAAAAATACGGCTCGAGTCTCTATTTTCCCATGTAGAAGTGATTTCTTAACGTGTGGTGCGAGTTTACACGTGGGTGGTAAAACTGTATTGCATTGCACTTGCCTTCTATTTTCCCACTTATTCTAAATTTTTTCTTGACAGCAGGATGGTGTGGTAGTTTTCTTCGTGTTAGGTTGTGGTACAGGTGTAAGCGGTAATTAAGAAATCTCCAATTAAGAACGGTTTTCGTTTAAAAATAGATATTCAATGTGAATAGTAGAAGAATATCTTGGTTGTTAATTGTTTGTTTTGAGATTCACTTAGGTTAGGAAAAGTCCTTTGTAGACGCATCCATTAAGGAATTGTCTTCTGGGCATGTTTCCTAAGTGATTCAATCGTTTGGGAAGTGGCCAATCGGTGAAATAAATATGTACTTACAGGATTTATTCGACATTTTTCGTTACTTTGACTTGGCATTGGCTAATGTAAAGTGTTAATTGGAATCTTGTACTGTAAGAAAGGGAAGTAGTTTATCCCAT
Organism: Alatinidae sp. Z8VKAUB7J3; assembly: GCA_010016025.2. NCBI lineage: Eukaryota > Metazoa > Cnidaria > Cubozoa > Carybdeida > Alatinidae > Alatinidae sp. Z8VKAUB7J3. Next base: position 9,947 of record JAAAKM020001172.1, on the reverse strand, counting down.
AAACTTACAGGGTTCACAGCCAACCTGGAAATCAGTGAAACCTGGGAATTATCAGGAAATTTCAAATTCGACTCATTTGGTGGGTAAAATCATTGAATTGTCAGGGAATTTTGGAAAAATCAGGAAAATCAGGGTTGAGATTGAGGTGTTCAGTTTTTTTAGTCATTACTTTCTATTTTCCAGAAAAGTGCCTTTTCCTTGAAATTATTTTGAATGTCATTAAAATGGTATTGTTAATGTTATGAGATGTATGACCTTGGTGTAATGGGCCTTCACACAATCTATGACGCAAGATATAATGGAATGCTAGATTTGCGCAAAGCATGCTCTAGTGTAGAATTGTCAGCGAATTTTTCCAAATTTCATCAGGGCACTCGGGGAATTAGCAGGGAGTTAGGCTGGGAACGCAGACTTACGAAATACCTTATTAAAAAGCCCGCAGTGATACCAAAGCCGTTGCAAACCCAGACACATTGCAGCTGTAGGCTCTATTTCATAAGATACCTACTCCTGGCAGATCAATACATCCCATGATAATGAGTGGTTATTGAAACCAAACCCCGTAGTACTGATTTTGGGTTATTAAATGGTTGATCAAGTATTTAATATGTACATAACCAATTAAAAGTATTATATCCCATCGTACTTCTTTGTTTAGAGACTAAAATCTTGAAATCAAAATTTATAATTAATGAATAATGAATATTTACTTCCGTAGAAAAGCATCACCGTCAGATGAAGATACTACATCGCAACCAGTTCCGAAGAAAAAGCTGAAGGTAGCTGGTCAGTTTGGAGATTTTAGTTCCTGGTAAACGTTAAGGGCCAAAAGCCATTGATCGACCGATGCAGTTCTCCACATAACGCTATTGGGATGTTGCTGACTATCAAAGGAGATGTGGACGAACAACATGTATTTCATCAAGTCATTCGTTGCTTCGATACTTCCTGCCAATGGGAAGAATTGTTGTATGAAAGTTCCGGCACAATGCACTGGAAAGACGACCCTGGCTTCACGACATTTTATAACTGTGTTGAAGGCGGAGTTTTACTCGTTTACCACTTCTAGAGGTACAGTTTGACGGACAAATACCAGAGGAGGAACCAGGACATCAGTGTCCTTAAATGCTTTGCAACATATCCCATCTTTCCAGTTGGTAGATGCATGGCACCCTACATTCGGATGCTAAAATAAAAAAGTTTTAGAACCAAAATTAACGACTTTGCGAACTAAAATGTCACACGCGTAAAGCAAGCGTTGTTTCCAGAATCCATACCATTGTTACACAAGTTTGTATAACAAGATGTCTTTCCCCTGTAGCCGCCCGTAATCATCCACGTATTCTTAGGTTACTCTTGTCGCTCTTCAATGCTAAGGGCATGGTACACTATTGTAATGAGCACCCTTCTCTAGCACGGCAGGTCTGGGGGAACTCGCAGGTAGCGCTTTAAGTATTTCGACAAAACTTTCGATCATCTTCAGGAAGGAACTAACTGGATCCATCCCGCCCCCTTACGTATCTCTATACTTCAAGTGTAAAGATGGTAGTTCCGTTTAGAGCAAGGATAGTACGACATTCGTTTACTACACATTCTCCTGTTTTATATAGGCATCCTTGGACAGTATTCAAGTGTTTAATCGATTTTACATAATATTTATGTAAGTTAAGAAAATATATTAAGTTGAAGTCACCATGCATTGACTCAATGTGCTTTTATTTGTAAGGTTTTAAGATGATACATTTCTGACGTCCACAAACGCCTGCTAGTTTTCAGACCCCGTTACCCTGGTTATCAAGAAGAGTAATAAAACACCAGGCACCCCAGCCCATCGTGTTGACGTCGTGAATGTATGGTCTCGAAATAATAATTTGATTAAGGCATTGTACAGCAAATGTGGAATTTCAAGAAAAAATTATTGGCTTACATAACTACCTCAGTATTATTTTGGTTGTACTACTGATGTTGTCGAGAGCTTACAAGACTTTTATTAGCAATCTTTAAATCTCTGACCATGGTCTCCAGTGACAGTGTGCCAACCAACGTGACGTCGTCTTGAATGTCCACATGGTGCTGTAACATCAACAAACGAGAACAATTCTCTCTAGCTGAAAATTTGGAACCCATAATGCAAATCTAGTAATTAAACAGAAGTTGATACTCGAGAATGGCAAAAATGATTCGAATACTCGCACAATATTTTTGTTGTTTCTCGTTTCAATGAGTGCAACATTTTCAGTATTACTCGACGCCCTTGTAATTGGAGCCACTCTCCAAATGTAATTGATAGCGCTATGGCTACAGATAGTTATATCTGATTTTCTCAATCCTACGTTTTCCTAGGTGTTTTGTTTCTCCTCCTATTCATTTTCATTTTCTTTTGCGACTTATCGACCCCTCGTTCTTGAGTAAACAATCTACCGATATTATGCACTTCACTAATGAGCAGCAGGGACCAGCATGTTTTAATGCAATTTATGTAAAATATAATTTTTACTATCTCTTGTTCCACATAATATCTTTGAAAGGTAGTCCGACGTTAATGTGTTCCGTTATCCAAATCAATTCACGTGTATTCATCTAGTATCTTATGCACCAAGTTTTTCACGTGTGCGCAGGTTTGTATTCTTTTTTTATACAGTATTTGTCTACAACAGAAGCAACAAATGCCCTTTTGGTCTGGAAATATGAGTCGAGTCAAGAGACCCCTTGTCTCTATTCCTCTGCATGTCTAGACCAGTTAAAATAGGAAGTATGGTTTTATTGAAATCTTCCAAACCAGACATTGCAATAAAAAAAATTAACAGTTTTGAAAACATAACAAGAAATCAAGCTCGAAATATGTAGTGGATTTAATGTCTTTGCTGAAACAAAGTCTACTTGTTTTTATTCTCACACAGTCTCTTCGTTTTTCTGTTAAATTCTCTTATCACTTCCAGTCGTGCGTGATAATAAGCGACCATAGAGATGATAAGATATAGAACGGAAAACTTATGTGTGGCAGCGACAGGCTGCTGCGTGTGCACAGAGTCTTGTTCTGTTTCATCTTTGGGGGAAGTTTACGCTGTGACTGTTTTAGCGGCAGCGGCCCCTACTTGGGAGTTTATACTATTCAAACTTTTTCTTCAAGTTGTGTTTCGACAAAACTGTGATGCCTAAAAGTTGCGCCTTTCTTAAAATTCCTGTTTGTTTCTTCTGCATAAAGAATTTTATCTCGATTTTTAATTTTTCTTCTTGGTTGTGGAGCTCCTGCTGTCTATCAAAAGCGCTGAGCCCGGGGCCATGCTCTCCCCCTCCATAAGTCTTACACTTGGCTATGTTTGAACTGATTTTAATTTAAGATTATTTGTGGTTGTAAAGAGAATGTTTAGGGGATTTTGTGGAAAGGGAAGTTGAGGTAAGAAGACAGGCGGGAAAATTATTTAAATTTGATCAGCCGGTAATGTATAGTAGGGCTGACGGGATTGGGGCAATTGAATTGTAAGTACTTTTATTGGCGACAACGCGCCAAAGCGAGCTTTTCCTGTTCGAATTCCTATTATTGCCAACGAGGCATTTATGTATCTCCTTGAAATGTCGGCTGTTGTGTTTTACCTGGTGAGATAACATTAATGTGGCAGCAAATTGCAAGCGTTAAAGTAAAGGTCAGCTTTGTTTACGAAGATGTGGTCGCATCTAATATGCTCATATATGCCCATGTCCTTAAAACGTAGAATTTTGTTAAATGAGATCGAGACTTAAAATCACGAAATGACTCGTCGTTTTCACAGACTCTAATTTTTTTATTTCATTTTTTTGTGTTTTGTTTTCTTTTTAAAACTGACATGTTCAATCCTCTATTCTCGATGATATTTAGAAACAGTTGGGTGTTTTTTCGGTTCTCTATCACGGTCGAGCCCTACATAGCATACGGTAGCACGAAAAGGCAGTTGTCTAAGCAGTGGGATCGTGAATACTAGTTTAACAGCGGGGGAGAATGCCACTCAAAGCAGACTCTTAACTGTTTATTTATACTCACAATGAATTGTTGTATTCTGTAACTAGTTTTTCCATGTTTAGGGATCAATCAAATAGTAGATCAATGCTACATTAACAAGTTCTCTGAGTGCTTCCTCAGATACGATACTTTACACATTTTTTGATGAAGGTTACAGGTCCCCCTTAAATGAAGCTACCCCAAAAATATATGTTTTAAGCGCCCCCCAATTTTTCAGGCGGATAGTATTTCTTGGAAAAGCGAAAATGTTAGAGAGAATGAGACCTTTGATGTGTCTAGCAAATTTGCTAAGGCCCCCTACTAAATTATTTGGATATACACTGTCTGATAAACGACCATTTTTCTGTTAGCGATATTTGGTGTAAGCCCCGTTTAAAGGATACAAATTTAGGGGTCAGAAAATAGAAGTGAAATCTCTACCAGCGGAAAAATACATTGAGAGCAGAAGTTCGCTTACTCGTCAGATGATCAAAATGTGGTATGACAGTCTTATGTACTCAACATCACACAAATGGATGTGAGCACGGAGTTTTAGCCTAATTCCTGCATGGATGACAGTAGTTATTGTCTCGTTATCAATATAATAACAGAAATGACACTGAGGCCAATTTATCATTGCTCCTGTTTCATTCTCGTGTCGAATTCCAAGAAGTCAATGCAGATAGTCCTTGTGAAAGTATAGGCCTACCCGATATTGTAGCGTGTTGAATGTAAACTGCCCCGTCAACAGAGTTTCGCTGAAAGAACAAATTTTAGCTTTATATCAATATCGACTGGAGCTGGAAGAACAACGAAGTTGCTGGAATTTTATTAGAACATGGCAGTGTCAGAATCACATGTGGAACAGAAACTGAGGGATGCTTTATCACCAACTCATTTTGTAAGTCCTCTTTCGCAACTTATTTTCGAAATATTAGGGACCATGCCAGGAAAGTTTAAAAGATAATAAAGTAACTTACTGTTCTGCGTTAGGCTTAGCAGTGTGAGTTGTGCTGGGCGCTCCTGCAATCTGGGCTAGGCTGTGCCACCTGTGATTTAGGTTTATATAATATAGAGGTAAACCCTCAAACTTTGAGGATTAGAACTTCTGTGGGTCACCAAGATCTTTAAATTCTAATATTTTTAGCCAGATGACTACAGATGCTAGTGTAACAATTAAGTATTTACTGTAACATGATATATGAAATCAAACAAGCATCTGTTGCATATTGCGAATAGAGTAAATGGGAAGTGAGTAACAAAAAGAAAAACTGCCATAGGTCTTGATTATTTTATATGCTTATTGTATATAATTTCGCGAGACAGCACGTGTCTGGTAACATGGAAGTTACTGACTTTAATCCACTCTATCTCCACAGTGTAATCACAAGTAAAGTAAAATTGTCATAGTTCTTGATTGTTTCGTAATGATAATATAAGCTCATTTTAATTTCATGACTAAGCAAATAACTTAGGAAGTTACGAACTTTAAGCCACACTGTTTCTTGTAATGTTCCTACTTTACTCATGTGTACATTCTTTGTTTTACATAGATTTTTATCCCAAAGATGGGGTGTGACAGTTCTCTGGTGTTCTTCCACCAGTCCAGCTGTCTTTATGTTTTCATACACAGTTTTTAGCCAGGTCTTCTTTGTCCTTTCAGATGCTTTTCTTCTTAATACCTCCAGTTTGAATATTCATCCCAATGCTTCATCTTCAACTTGGTATTATACATAACCACACCACACTGGTCTGATGCAGGAATCATATATGCTCAATGCACTAGTGGATTGTGTTTGTGACTATGCTAGAGAGTTCCCCAACTCCACTTACTAGTAGCTCACCTAAGTTTCAGAACTCCCTCACTTCCTCAGCAACTCTATCCCAGTTATTGCAGATTCTTTGGTTCTTATACTCTTTCATTCTTATACCTAATCTTCACTTTCAGTTGTTAGCACAATGTGGTGTGCATATAATGGGTCCCTATTTTGTCAGGGATGCACTTTCAAATACACTTAGCCCCTGAGGCATGTGATCACATTGCTTGTCATTTGTATACACATACTATTGCTGAATACAAGGCTAAAGGGGGTACAGCAAATGATAAAAGCTACAGCATACTGTAATTGTGCTGTTAAGGTTTAATTGAAAATAAAGCACTTGCACAAAACTTTTAAAACAATGTGGCAATGCTAGTTTTGTAAACTTACTATTTTATTTTATGAACAATGACAAATGAGTGAGATTTTTTGCCAACACTTGCTGGTTCCTGAGAAAGTCACTATAACATATATAAGTTTGATACAAATTGCAGAAACAAAACACTATCTGAGTATATGCACCCAAAATTCAACCAAAAAGTGCTTTCAAGGAAAAACAAGATTGGGAACTACATTCAAATTTCATTTTATTTTTTGTTTCCAAGTTGAAGTATGCACTGTTATGTCATACAAGAGTTATGTGAAGAAAAAGAAATTTCAAATTAATATCAAATATCATTGAAGGTTTGTAGCTGTCTTTCAAAGGCACAGGGATAGTCTTTACAAGAAATTTTCAGATTCTGCAAATGTTTTATTAGGTAGCATTGAACAGTGATGTACTGTAGAGTGTGCAATAAACATGGTGCATTAAGTAATAGGGAGTGTGAAGAAATAAACCAGATTTGCAATGAAGTGGTTATCCATTAAGTTTATTGCCACTCAGATACATGGCATTAGTGTTTCATGAAATACTTGGAAATTGGATGTATTTAGTACTAATTGTATATGTTATTCTATTCCCTTCTCTTTATTGATTTCAGGAGATACAGGATAATTCTGGTGGATGTGGTGCAAAGTACTCAGTGGTAATTGTTTCAGAAGCCTTCAATGGGAAGCCTTTATTGCAAAGACACAGAATGGTTAATGAGCTGCTAGAAGAGGAACTGAAATCAATACATGCATTTCAAATGAGGACATTAACACCAGAACAATGGGAAAAGCAAAAAGATAAATAAGCTTCTTTGGACATATTTTTAGAATCTCTTAGATTTAAGGGACTTATCACATTCTATTTATGTGCAAATCTAACTTTTCATTTGTATTTAATTTTTTGAGGTTGTGATAATCTTAGGTTTTATGTGATTTAAACTTTGAGTAAAGAAATCACATTGATTATCTGCTTCTTTCATGATAAGGTATCATTAGGACAGTAGCGGATGGTGGGCATTTATTATGGGTGTGCTGTCCATACCTGAATATGCAAATTACATTGTTTAGTCTCTTTAGTCTGCAACACCCTTCATACTCCTATTCAACGCCCTATATACTCAAATCCATAGCCAGCAATGTCTATCAGGAGTTAGGAGCTATCAGTTGGGGGCATTTAATTAGTTGATGAAACTTTAGAAATTCAATAAATTTGTAATTATTGTTATTTTGTATCACTTTGAATAGCCCAAGATGTGCTGCAAACATTCGGCACAGCCTGGTCATCATTGGCATAGTTTAGGAGGGAAATGCAATCAAACAATTGGTACTTGTTGCGGAATGGGCTACGCAATGGGACCAACTAATAGAAATTGGAGGAAATGTATAATTGCGATCTTAGAATATGGTTAACTTTCGTAGGATGTGCAGTGCACATCTAGCACACCCAGAACATACATCCCTGCATTAAGGATGATTCAGAGTATATATCCTGAAAATACAGACTTTGTATCACCCCTCCCCAACTTCCCTTTCATTTGTTTTCAAAGACCTTCCCCTACTTCTCTCCTGGTTCCCCAACAAGGTAAAGAACAGATTGAAACATACTGCAAAGATAAGCTTTTAGATAATATTAACTTTTTGCACCAGCATGTATGCCTTCAAGTATCTAAACATCATAAAATTCAAGAGGGTGCCAAGTCACGTTTTATTTAATGTATGGAATGATGACTTTTTATCAGAAATAAGGGAACAACAACAGGATATTCCTAGAACCAGTGCACTTTTGTATACGACTTGATATTTATCAGATACAGATAATTGATTATCAAAAATTTTGCTAGAGGATATGTTTGCTTTGCCATGTAAACCCACTCCCCTCTTTTACTTTGTTCACACTCTAGGTCCTCCTTTTGCCTACCAAGCATGTATACTTTTTGAACAATTCTTTATGTTTGTTACTTTCCCATCATACTATTGTGGTTCAGTGCAGTAGTCATTAATACACAAACCTGTACTGCTTATATATAGTGCCTGTGAACTAAACAGTTTGCATATGAGTATTTAGGTAAAGAGAAAGATATTTTGGCAAAGATATGAGCTCACAAATTGCAAGCTGAGGATAGTTTCTTGCAAAGTGTACTAACGTTACTAATTTTTTGTAACTTTTTAAAATGCAATCACTGCTGATATAGTAGTAACCTGCAAGGCAATCAAACAGTATTGTGAAGGAGGCAGACTTAGTTTTGCTGTAAATTGCTGTACATCATTTTGACCAACAAACCTGTACTGCTTATATATAGTGCCTGTGAACTAAACAGTTTGCATATGAGTATTTAGGTAAAGAGAAAGATA
>JAAAKM020001170.1:0-15096 GCA_010016025.2 Alatinidae sp. Z8VKAUB7J3 | reverse complement strand
TCATCAAGTTATGTTGTATTTGATACTATACGCTTTAAAGTCCCTATGTACTTTGATAGTTCAGTTTCCAGCCTCTATGTTACACTACTAAAGTGTACAAAATTTGTAAAGGAACCTTCAAGTTCAGCATAATATTCGCAAGCCTATGTATATCCATTTGTTTTAGCTGGGACTGTCTCCATTCCCTGTGTTTCACAACATATATATACTCTTAGCAAAATAGTTACCTCCCAGGAGTCACTTACTTCTATTCCTACAGTTACATTCCTACATTTCTTTTAGAAGTTCCATCATGTTACGGTGCATGATTTAGTGCTGTACCGATGGATGGTGATTTTAAGGTTCAGTAAGGAAGCATAGCTTACTTTAACTGTGTTGCTATTGAGAGTCTTGTAAAGGTGAATTTCCGGGAAGTGCCTATCAACTAGCTTATGAAGTAGGTTAGTTACACTGATTTTTAAGTGTCTTACTAGATTCCTTTGCTTTCAGTTTGCCATAAAGATTTGGTTTACATTTGAGTTTATTGCCAAATGGGCTGGTCTTCAGTGATGCTTCATACAGACAGGCTTACTATATGTACAGGAAAGATTTTATTGAAACAGTGGTCAAGCAACAGTGCACATGATATATATAGTATATGCACATATTAAAGAGAAACACCTTTATTTTCCATTTGGAGTTGCCAATATTATAAATACCATGAACACAAAACCATGACATGATTCTTCTTGTATGCCATTGTATGATCCCCACTGCACAAGTAACATCACTAAGTTCCCATTTGAGCAACACAAAGTGTATAAGATGCATAACTTCTATTACCTCCTTATTTAAACATTGTTACAGACCACCTATACTACTACTACAGTAAAGCCCCCAACCCACTGTCAGTTAGGTAAATCTAGAGCAATTGTATTTTGCAAAGCCAGATGTAAATTGTATACTGGAATATTAGGATGTATGCAGGATCAAGGGAAGATAATGAATGCCAGAAATTGGAATAGGCCTGAAAATCAGGGGAAATTGGAAACAAATTGAATTCATGTGGACTTTCTCATGCATTCTTATACATTACTAAGGGAGATAAACAATTTCGTTGAGACAATTGAATGTCTGGATCAGAAGGGACAGCTTTAAATTTGTTTTAAAGTTGTGTCAGGAAAGACAATGACTGCATAACTTGCCTGGAGCCTTTGATAATATATGTAAACAATATTTTAGGTTCATAGTTACCAAATTGCCTCATATTGATCCTGGTATTTGAGATGATGTTACTTGTATAGCTTACCTATTAAAAATTGTGAAAAATTAGTTGCGGTAGTATTGCAATGCTATATATCAAGGAATATTAAATTGCTACTTTAATTTGATTTATGGACAAACCTGTTCTTATTGCTGTTTAGCAAATAGAAGCTAGGATAATTTTGTACTGTGGGCAGTCTAAATGCATAAGGAAAGTTTGTTTTTGTAAGCATGGTGAAGTAGCATGTATCCACATGTTTCTTATACTGAAATGGAACACGGAAACCGTTTTAAGATGTCAAATATGATCTTTGAATAGATTAGTCAATTAAGACCCAACCTAGAGAGGTTTTAATTTTTTCTTGAACAGGAATACACTTTGCCAGAACAATAAAAATGGCAAACAACATAAAGTGTGCCATAAATGTAATGAAGCATAGGGCTACCAAGACATTGAAATTCTGGAAAATAGCAGTTGTTTTAGATCTTCTGCATTATATGCAGAGTGTAAAGAAATTTTTGGAGTTGTTTTTGGGGGACAGGAGCCAAAGATGTAACAAACAGATAAAATATTCAGATATGCTCCGAAATATGTATTATCTTCTCGTACAATTTTATCCACGTTCCAACCATGATTATCATGCCTTGCCATCAATGCAACCAGTATTGTAGCTCTTACGATACATGGCATTCAGGCGACGTTTGTCACCACAGACGGAGGCGGGCATCATTACAGAATACTGTTATGTTTCCTGGGTCTATGTCATAATCTTAAGGCGAGTTTGCTCTTGGCCCCGCCCGGCCCTGTACATTTCTGAATCATGTTGAGAGTCTTCTCATTACAATCCCTGTTTATGCTTCAATGAAGTAGACTTGCCTTTTACTACATACACTGTAGGAGATGATTTAAAATGCTTAAAAGTATACATAACAAATTCACATCCACCTAATTTGATGATGCAACAGAAAATGTAGTGAACGTTAAGTTGTCAAAAGGACTAATAATATGTTGTTTATGAAAATGTATTTTCTTGTCACCTTGTAAATAGAAAAGTCAATCATAGTATGTTTGTATTCGTACTCTTATGCAATATTGTTAACCGATGGCACCAGGTTCCGTTGACCGTCAAAGTGTTAAAAGAGAGAATGGGTGTTTTCTTTTAAAATATCTTTAGCAATTATTCTACGAAAAGCGAGATCGTCTTTTTCCTTGGTGTATTTGACAATAGCTTGACAATAGAAACTTATGACAATTTACCTGTTATTTAGATATGTAAGTATCCGTGTAATATTAATGATCATTTAAGTGTTTAAAACGCGAGTATAAGAGCTTGACGTGCTCTTCGGTCTTGCCATTAGGTAAATAGAGTTTATTCATTTTACGACATCTTAAACCCGATGTTCAGTCATACATGTTTTTGTTACTGTGATGTATTTTGTAAAATGTTTTTATGTGGAATTTGTAAATATGCAGTTAGGATACAATTAAATAACTGCTAAGTAACAATGATGTTTTTCTTTCAATTTCTTTTACTCTATTTTGGTCGAGGTTGTCTCTAAACCTGGTGTTTTACACCCTCGTTTCACATGGATACTTTAAAGCGTATGTGCGTGTCTCTTTTCGTTCTTATGACTAGTTTTACAGCTTAGTACAAGTGAGGGCTCCTTTAAGTATCAAAATTATCGGACCATATGCATGCTATTTTCGTAAGCATCTTCAGGCATAATTTTACCCCCGATTTGAGCATAGCCTAAGCATAATGTTGAGGCCGATTTATCCTATCAAGGTTACATAGATAGTAAGCAAATCACAATTTTATATACAGGAAAATGCATTGTGGATACTCGTGTGAATGCTTGTAAAACATTTCGGTAGAAGAAACTGCGATTTAAAAACGTACATCGCTAGCTCCAGAGGAGCTTGAACCAAATGTTTGTAGCTGCTGAAAGATGTTTGAATTTTGGATGCATATAAAAAACACGTAATGTTAGGCATTAAATAGTTCCAGACTCGTATCTGATTTCTGAGAACGTTAGAGGAATATATGACAGGTACGTGATTTCAGACATTTTGTGACAGCGGAAACATTTTGGGACATGCCAAATGATGGTTAAAGACACTATCTGCTATCTGAAATTCATGCAAAGGAGATCGCGCGAAAGTTGGAACATATCACCGTATTTTACCTGCTTGCTATACTTACCCCGTTTTTATTACTTGGGTTGTTGGCTGGCTTGACGTTGATTTTTCATATGTGAAGCATGAGGTGCAAAGCTGCTCATCAGCAACCTCACCTTGATCGGTCGGCGCGGTGACTATATGTTAACTTTCTTGGCTCAGTAAGCCGTGGAGTGCATAGCCCGTCTCTAGTTCTTGAAGCACCCAAATGACATGCCAGGTATTCGGATGGTTCTATACAGCGTCAAGAACAAATTCTGAGACAAAACCGTAATGTTTAGAATTCAAGTTTCCTTCAAAAAGCCCTTCAATACACACACACACACACACACACACACACACACACACACACACACACACACACACACACACACACACACACACATCCTTATTTATCTTCTAATTTCTTCAATATCATCTAGCTGTATAATTGTAGTCGGATGAACAAACAGCCCTGGCATACACCTTTTCTGGTGTGCTTTAATCCCCAAGGCACCAACCTCAGGTCTTTCCAGAATACAATTATGTTTTTTATGTCGCATTTTGTGAAAGCTTTTGTGAAATCAATGAAGCGAAGATATAAATTTGTCAGTTTTTCTCTTTATAAATGTTTTCAATATGAAATTTGCATTTGTGGTATTCTTTCCCTCTACGGATCGTCAGCGAATATGAGATACATCTGATCTCAACTTTCTTCTCGCTCTAATCGTCGACACAGTACATTGCCTTAGTATGAAGTTGCGTTTTTTTGTTCTCGAAATGCCAATAATCGAGTCACTGTGCAGTAACACTGTCTCGCGCTTATGCACCTACTGATATTAATTGGACGATACTTATACTAGAAAGAAGACTCATTTATTACGTCCTAAAGAATTATGTCACTTATCAGTAGATGTTTCTAGAGTGAACACTTGATACTGGTTGCACTGGGTGAGAGGTTGCACTGCATGATTGCCATTTACCCTTTGCAAGTAGGTGATCATGCCGATATGACGAAAGGACCCGCGGCAAAGCCGTCGGGGAGGAGGAGGCTTTTTGCACATAATTTTGTCATGAGACGCACATTTAACAAATTCTGCCACCACGCGTAACAAATACATTACACTTGCGATAAAACGAGCCTTGAATGGAGGTAAGAATATTTTGTTTGACTGAGAGTTCGTTCGTTATATCCAAGGATGTTAATATAGCGACTTGAGTCGTAGTAAGACAAGGAAAAACCGTTTCCGTACATCATGATGTACATCTGGCGTTCGTAAACTTTGTCCAGACCGTTAAGTCGCGACCTTGTTGTCAGCGTGAACTTGGCTTGTTAGATGTTAGAAATATGATATTATCAAAGTAATGACTGGGGAAATGCAAAAGCGACACTGATTACTTTCATTGTTCGTAATATTTTTTCCCACTGACTGCGCAAGTTGCACGCATCTTAAGCCACGTGACATGGTGATTTCGGAATGACGTGGAAAATGCCACTTCGCATCGATCATGATTTCCATAGTCACTGAAAAGATGTCTTTGTCCGATGGTGAGGATGCAATAAATTGAAGTGTCACAGTTGCTAGAAGCAAACTTCAGAAGGCGGCGAGAAGTGTTTGTTTGCACAGCGCTTATATAGTCTGGAAGCACATTGAAGAAGTGTGTTCAGACAAAATTTAAGAATTTTATCGCCTGCCAAAAGGTACTCGTCGTCAAGTGGTGACTGTTGCAAAACTATTATTCCACAGGAATAATACACATTTTTTATAAGCAACTCGATTTTCAGGGTCAGGGCTAAGGTTGCTAAGAGCATGATACACTTTCAGGGCTGAAGTTGCTTAACAGGTTGCTAAGGTTATTTTTTCTCTGTGATACCGAATCATGAAATCACCGAAAAATTTGACACAAGTCCACACATTGCCAAAACTAAAGTAATAAGGCACCCTAACGTATTTGTTTTAAATCAGAAAAGAATTCTTCTGTCTTTATTTTTAGGAAAATTTGTTATTTTGTTCTACGAAAATAAGTTGCTAATTAACTGTAAGGGCTGGGGGTTGCTAAGCAATTTGCTTAATTTTTTGACTAATTTGAGGGCTGAAGCCTTAGCAACTGGGTTGCTTATATTAAAAAGTGTACCAAATACCGCAGATTCATGGGTACTGAAGAACGTCCTACCATCTTTCTAAGGAATTGATAATGGTTTACAAGGTTATAAATTACACAAGATGTCATGCCAACTAGGTACAATTGGAAGCTACTATACTTTCAGATCATTCTGCAGTCATTTATTTGTATACAATGCGAACGACCAGAACTACCTGGCGAAAATTCCTTAACTTAATTTAAAGCAAATATCAATGGAATAATATAATTTCAGCTGTATAACTAGAAAATAAAGTTTTTAAGGTATGATTCACAAAAGAACATTTATTGACAAAAAGGATTCAATTGAGTACTAAAGTGTGACGCCACGATTTAATGAATATTAAAAATGTGATAATATTTTGGACTGGTCGCTTTCGTCTTGCTGGCATAGATAACCTGGCCAACTTTGAGAACCATACCTTGAGCAGTCGCTGAGATACGCACTTTTAAACTTTAAACCATGCCTATCAAAACTTTGTTAAATGAACCCAGTTCATAATTTTATGAACTGACCAAAATTAACAGTGTTTCCTTAAGGCCTTTTCCAAAATTCAAACAGCCATTTCTCAACGTTGATGAGAGATTTAAACGCGATATTTTGTATACGGATATTTTGTGATATATATTGCGATGAAAAGGACGAATAAATGTCATTAAGATAGTCACTCGGCTGTACACAAATTATTAAACCACCAACTTCATGTTTGTTGTTTATCCGTATTGTAGAAATATACCTGTCCTAGGTATTATTGAGTTTTAAAGGTGCACAACAAAGCTATTACCTGTTGTGGCACTCAGGGAATTGCGTAGTTCATTATGGTAAATTGTCCCATACATAATTGATAGTTGCAAATAATCTTGTATCATCTAGTAGGTCATCTCTGATCCCGTATTTACTCTTCATGCTGGCCAGTTGGAGATAACACAAATAGCTACAGGTCAGGAAACCATTACAGTTCTTGCTTCCGATTTTCTAATGATATTACTAAACAACTGCGAATGTGACGGCCTTCTGGTCTGGGCCAGAACTCGAATACGAAATTGGTGTTAGAAAGAGTTGGACCCACCTAGTATAAAGTAAGGTAGTAGTCCGCATTCTTCGATTATATCGTATAGAACTTTATAGGATATTGAGTAATGAATTATGGATTTGTAACTGGCAAAACAAGATTAGTGACTTCCATAATCGTTAAATATTGTCTACCTTATTGAAACAACATTCCTAAAAGACTATAAGCCGCCTTACGTACTATTTACCATCTCTGGCAATATGCATTTGAATACAAAAGAAGATTAAGACTCGTCATTGGGAGGATGTTCAGCAAAACAAGGCATAGGGTTTGGGTTCGATTTTGAATAACAATATGTTTGTACAACTGTGCCGAAAAGTTTGCAACCAAACAATTTATGAGCCATATCAAAGAAAGGCAATGACTGCACTAAACGTGTTATTACTGTTGATACTTTTAAGCCAAGTTGTACAAATCTGTGCAACCAATATTGCTAGAACTTCATGCGCACGTGAAACGGTCTTTTTTATCTCAGAGGTAAATTACAAATTAAAAGGAACTGTTCTTCAAAGATTGCAAGTAAGAGATGTTGAGGAATGCATGGACGAATGTTTGATGAACGAAAAGTGTCAATCGATTAACGGGTTTAGAGAACTATCTACCATTTTTTATTGTGAACTTTTAGAGGATGAAAGAGCAGGGAGTAAAAGTTTCGAGCACAAGAAAGGATGGATTTACTATGACACTGGTCATGAGCACAGAACTATGGTGAGTGATTGGTGCTCGTAAGAAAGTCACTACGACTTAATTTTTGGAAAAGATTCCTGGTACTACAAAATCTGTAGATAATATTTTCTTTGCACGAACCATTCTAATGAGGGTGCAACGAAACCGGTCAATGGCATTTCACTAATGATTCCGTTATGAAATATCATCTACAGACTTAATTTTCCAGTTTAATCATCATTTCAAGTAAACAGTTATTACTCTTACTTCCCTTTTCACACTTTTACGATAAATTTAGATTTTGCATGTAAAATCTTACTTACATGTTCATGTAGCAAAGCATTTGGATAGATATTGATTTTAGCAAATTCGTTTAAATATGTAGGTCACGGATGTAATAAATATTTTAGACTATATGGCCGAAATTGGGCAAGCGAAACAAAGACTGAGTCGTATGCCATGAATAGTCGTTTAAATGTCATACTACCATTAAGAACTGTATTTGTTGACTTTTGGGATTGGTGTGTTTGACACAGCAGTATAACTATGAGCAATTTGCAAGCTTGCATTTAATGCACTCAGGTCATCTGATATTGAATCACAGGTGGCAAAGAAGACTAGAAGAACTGCAAGGACAGTTACCATCCGCCATGAAAGCATACTGATACGAGATGACAAGACTAAGCCACAATATAAAGAAATGATATGAAATAAAAATGAAATTTTGTATAACTTTCCTTCCAACTAATCAAGTTTAACAGGAAATTATAGGAATTTTTATTAAAGACAATGGAGATGCTTAAGCTCTGGCTTTGACTCATTGAAAATCTTAACAAGATTCTTAGCAGACAGAGTCAAGTTTTTGCAGTTAAGCTAAGGGGGTCAAGCTAAGACTATTTGGGGGGAAGCAGTACCTGCCAGAACGAAAAGTTTTGTACCCTTGGTCCACTTCTAGATACATGAGCAATGGCATATAATTTTGACTTTTTTTTGTTAAAGCCATCAAATCTTTGCCCTATTTGACACGTAACATTGTTTTAAATATTTTTGGAATCATTCTTATTATTTCAGCAAATAACGAGTAAAAACCTACCAAGGCCTCGCTCATTACTTGAACAGCACCAAAATTTGATGCTATCCTAATCGCTGCTGAGAATATTCAATGACCGTTGTCAGAGTGGACATTACATTTATAAGTCTTGTAACGTTATGGCATATTAGGGTAACCAGTGGCCGTAGTCAGACTGCAAATTTTATCTATTCTTGGATTACGAGTTAACTAGGCAACATACCTATGTGAGAGTACATCACCTAAAAATTCTTAGTTAGTTAATGTCGTAGTTAATTAGTTCTATCCCAGGCAGGGAGAGAATAGGGGGGGGGGGTGCCCGTCCATGTCTTACGAGTTAAAAGAGTAGCCAGCAAGACAAGTTATGACCCTGAAATTTACAATGACTCCGTAATGTTTTTGTCTTACAATTTTGGCGTAAATAAACTTCTTAGTGAGGTAATATCTAAGTAAATCATCATGCTGACAATGGCTAGTGACAAAATGAGTTTGCGAGGTTTTTTTAAATGTTAACGTACTCTTTCTACTTTAGCTTTCTTCCAGATGTCAGCTTTTGCCATATAATCCATGTTATCCATGCAAGTGCATCGATTCATGTAAAGAAGAAATAGAATACAAGTGTCTGTGCATTGAAGGTAAGTCATGGAATATCTGTCATATGTTCTGAGTTTTATTCATGAATCTCCAAAATACGTAACATTACACAAAATATTTTCATAATTTTAGCTGTCCCACTGCTGAACTACTAAGATGATTGAGAATTTCCTTTAATGCTTACCTACTAAGTGCACTGAAAGATTTTCTAGAGGTTTGTACTGTCAATAGATCTCAAATCTCTGTCTTACAATATGCAATTGACTACTTTTAGGTTAATACAGGAATCAAATGGATTGAGTGAGATTGTGTAAAGGCTCTGTAAAATCGAATCAGCAGTTGTGGGCCAGGCTGTAAAGCGTTCCAATTCAATGAAATAAAATGATAATGAACAGAAGTACCATGCATAGAGTACGCTTCTCTACCATAGGTACACGGCCAAAGGGGCTGAGGGAAGCTGCAGCCCCCTCCAGTTTGTTAAAATGTTATGCTTTTTCGGGCAAACAAATTTTAAGAAATAGAAATGAAATAATTTTAGTTAGAAAAGAACACTACAGAAATAGAAAAGTATGTCATCATCGGGGATCGAACCTGTGACCCACGCTTTCGCGGCGTGCGCTCTACCAACTGAGCTAGGTGACCTCCACTGTTAGCATACTTTTCTATTTCACACGGGAAATAATTGGAAATAATTGGAAATATTTGTAAGTTTTACCAGCCCTCTGAATTGGAGTCGTCATTCCTGCCAATAATCCACAGCCCCCCTCCCCCCCAATATTTTTCGTCCGTTGCGCCTATGTTCTCTACCAGAAGATTAACTTGCCTATTTCCTTAATTACATCTAATCGCCACGCCACTCGCCACGCCAAGAAAGAAGTTATATTAGGGGTTTTCAACAAATAAAAGCTGAGAATTTTTCATCCCAGTCTTTTCTGATATCTTATTTGACATAAACGATGTACGGCCTTGGACATACCTTACACGTAGACATATCCCCTATTTATTATGACAGTTCAAAAGATACAGGAAACTTAATGCCAGTTTTCATTTCTTTTATCAGATCTGATTAAGGATCAGCCTTACATATATATTTCGTTTGAGAAGACTTCGAATTCAACAGAAACCATTTTCTCCCGCGGATCTGTATCGAACGGAACAAATAAAATCATCCTTATACCACCAACCGCCATTAAAACACTTCAATCAACAGGACAAAGGGTGGTGTCTTTTGGTGGTCCAAGTGGAGGAGCATATTTGGGAAGATGCCATGGGTGTCATCTTATGTACGTTTTTCCCAATGTCTTTTCTTCTTTTACAATTTATTTACTTTTTTGCAATTAACAATTGAGCCATTGATAATTGTCATTTAATTGAAACAATAGGCCATCAATTGGCAACAATAAACTGGTCATCGATTTATTGCAATTAGTTATGAATTGATTCCAATTAATTTCTTGTAAGTTGATTGCAATAAATTAGTTATCGATTGATTATAATTAATTGGTCGTCAATAAAATGATTCTAATATATAATTGACTATTTTATTTGAGCGTTGGAATTAATCGCAGTTGTCACTTAATGAGAAATAAGAGAGGCAACGAAGTTTGGTTGGGTGTTTGTTGTTGCTACCCTTTTCATCCTTCTACAGGTTCCACAATCTTTAGCATAAATATATGAAAGTGATTTTATTTCTGTTGCTACGTATTCTCAAAATTTTTATTTTAACTTGGTAGACTCCCGTAATCTAGCACCTCGTAGGCTATTCAATTATATTCTGGATCATCTAAAATTTCCGAAACTTTCTACTAAATCAAAGTCAACTATCGTAATTAATTGATTGACAGATCAAGTTTCACATCCAATCATTGATTGTTGTCCCCTAATTAATCGGAAACAGTATTTTTCTGTATTAGTTATTTAGTACGAAAGCAATTTTGAGGGTGAGATAAATCAATTGTACGTCAAAGTGCTTCGCATGACTGAAAAAGATTAACAAAATGGTAGCGTAGTCTCTGTTCCACGAAAAGCAATTACTATAGATATCTTGAAAATTGTACGGTCAAATCATTCTCAATCGCATCCATCAGGTTGTGAATCAACTCCTCGGTGGGAAGCAAGTGGATTCTACCCCCTTCAGGCAGCTTGGTAGAGACGTTAGGGCAGCTGGCTTATTAAAAGTAAAACGCCAAATGTGGAAACTCCATCGACAACGTTTCGTCTAACAGACTTCTTCAGGTCACTACTAAAAATTTGCGAAACTGGCAGCTGGCTTATTATTATCTTAGGGCCATGAGATTCAGAGTTTCGTGCTTAGGTCGTTCTGTAATATCCTTGAGCATATATGTATTCTGCTGAGCGTTGCCATTCGAAACTTGGGACGTGGCTGTGATGGTAAGTAAAAAAACAAAAACACAAAGTAAACATAAGAGCCGTGCCTACACTTACCAAAAAGTGAGTCAGCTAAATTCTTGGCAGTAGGCTTGAGCTACGGGATAATTGTCAGTTGTTAACTACCACAGAAAAACCACTTTTTGTAGATGCAGCGAACTTTACTCTACTTTAAATATCTAACAACGCGATTTTTTTGGGTCTCATCAAGATACCGTGTTGAGAACACTGATATTAGATTTAAACTTACGTAGCAATCTTGCATTTTCTTCTTTTTATGCGGCAATAAAGTGCTCGAGCGATGCCCTGTTGTAAGGCTAATTTTTTGAGTTACTCCCTCACAACAATTTTAACGCTTGGTATAGTACTGCCCTAAGCGTGGACAACAGCGACACGGTCGACCAGAAACAATTTTTCTTCAAGATCCTGCTCACAGGGACCAATAGGTAGATATATTTGACAAATCAACTAGGTAATAGTTATGTTTCTGATGTTGAAGTTGTTGATGTCAGTCCTAGAGGAGTGGGGGAGACAGGAAGCCACGCATTGACCGGTGATGATCATGTTTAGTTAATTCGTGGTAACAGTTTTTATTTGCCTCGCATCTAGGTACCCTGGCAACTTAACTATATCTTTTTGGGCTTACCACCCTAACAGTGACAAGCGTATAGCGTACTATGATGGAACATATGGGGAACATGAATGCGGTGCTGAGGTGAAGTACAATAATGACAAAATAACAGCCTTCGTTCGAACAACTGTTGGTCAAGCGTTCGTATCTGCTGAGAGAAGTTATGAGAAACTGAAAGGATGGAGACATATTGTGGTGACATATTCTAAAGGTAAGATGATATTATAGCTCCTACGTTAAAATATTTAGTACAGTAAAATTTTTGATGGGCTCGAATAAACGGAGCAAATGTTCAACGCGCAACCCCCTTAAAGGAACCTGAACGAAATACAACAAAAAATTCAATATATCTTGCTTAAGTCACACAGAAATTAGACCAACAAGCAGGCGCGCAACAACGGTAGTTGAGGCCCCTACGACACTTTCACCGAGCCCACCACCCCGGGCAAATTAGTGCAAAGCGAAGATCTTTACTCGCATAGTGAATGGTCTTACAGCTGATGTGTTTGGAGGCGTTATAAGCCTTTCGTTGGGGTCCGGAAAATTTTGCATTTCATAGCCCTGAAACCCCTATTTTGAGCCCTATTTAGGGCGGTTTTACTCTTTTAAAACAGACAGCTTTTAAGCTATCTTTTTGTCATTTTTCTTTCAAATTTCGCATAAAATAAAAAAAATTATATAGAAGCGCTGGGGCCCCCATGATATCACAATCTGGTTGGGGCCCCTAGGACGTGCACTCCCTGAACCCCGCCTGTTACGCGCCTGCCAACAAGCTATCAGAAAGTCGTAACATCTGGTTAAACCTTTCCTTGTGAAGTCCCCGCATATTTAATTAACAAATGTTCCGAACACCCTAAAATAACAGCTAATTTCATAGTATGATATATTATAAAATTATATTTGTAGTGCATCATACTTTGAGGTATTTGGAAGATAATTTGCGCAGAAGTTAAGATGCTCTACTTTTTCTTCAGCTGTATAATATTGTGACAGAAAAATGAACAAAGTATCAAGTTAGGTACCGTTAGTGGCGCTAAGACGATTCTTAAACTGGGTGAGACGTCAAAATGTTTTATGCCGTAAAGACCTGGTCACACCGTCAACTATACCGATAACAATATCTATAATAACAATGATCAATCATTGTCTGAGCGTCCATATCACCGACGACACTTGCATCATACGATCATTGGAAGAAGCACGTGCAGCTACGAATCATGATGACAGACGCTGCAATTTCTATGAGCTATGGAGAAGATACCTTCAAGCTATTCTTGTTAGCAGGGCTGGTTAATAGGGGCGATGTGATAGGGTTTTTTTCTTTAAGGCTCACAAAGACAGGTTTTCTAATATTTCAGAATAGCTAAACGTCAGTTCGATTTAAGCGGCATGCAGAGAGGAAAACATCACGTTTGAACAGGTTGGTTATAGACAGGGAGTGCTGCTCGTGATTTTGAATAAACTAACGAAGAATAGCTCTGATCACGATTTTATGTAAGAATAAGAGCTGACTTAAATGCAAAGAAAAGGGTCTATTCTTTTGTAATAACTAACGTAAGAAGCTTTTTCTACAAAGCTACATAAACAATGCTTCCTTTGATGGGGAATGTCGATGAATTACAACACTGCCACAGGAAAAAACTTGCGAGTACAAAAAATTTTAACTACTTACCATTAAGATTAAGTTTTCAGTCAATCGCTGTCCAAATATCTTCTTGCTTCTCGTAATCTGTAAGTTCCTTGCTATTATTGTCATAAAGAACTAAATTTATTTCCAAAGCAATAATAAATTTCGTTCTTGTCTTAATAAGATGTTATTAAGTATTATCTTTTTGTGTGAAATTAATGTACACAAGTAAAGAAATGGCGTAGGATTACACATTATTTGTGTTTATGAATAGAAAATTATAAATCAGAAGGGCAGAATGTTTACTTCCCTTTGTAATCAAATAAAACAAACATTTAAAAAAAGTTTTTTTCTACTACTATTATTTCTTTTCGCCTTATTATCACTTTTCAGTGTTGTTCATGATATATATTTTTATTGCTCTTATTGATTGCACGTGTGTATGACGTTTTATCTTGTATCTTTGTTTTGCTTCCTAGTCATTGTTCTGTCTTTGTTTATACTATTCAATGTTTAGAAGCACTCCCCTGTAACGAATCCTGCTGTCCCATAAACTTTGCTAGAAGAAAGCTGCAAGAATGTCATTGTAACGAAAGAGCACGAAGAAAGACATTGAGCTTTACAAAAATGTCATTATCAGACAGACTAGGACTAATTTTACGTATTTCTACGGATCAAACTTTTTGTTTAATATATTTGAACACATCGGCATCAAATGTTAACACTGACAAAATGATCTTAATTGACAGAATATCTCAAGAAAAGACTAATGTATGGTCTGAGGTTATAAAATTCAGCAAACACAGCATCATCATAAAACATTTTATTCAGACATGTTCTCCAATAAATAAATCTGTAACAAAACCTCTCCTCCTATATTTACTAGCCAATACCTACAAGACGTCCGACAAATTCAATAAAGAACATTTGGAACTCTGTAGCATATAATCTCTGTTCTCTCTGCTAATTTGAAGTTGGCAGCTAGAATAATTTCCTCTCCAGGTGCAATATTTCAACTCGAGAAGGCAGATACTCCTGGAGTCATGATAATGTTTTAGGGCTGTGGCTTGACACTTCCTAACTATAAACTGTTCATTGAGCTTCCTGATTATCAAAACCCATCACTCTATCTAGGTCCATAGGACTAGATAAGGCTATTATTTGCAGTGTGAGTCTCCAACCCCCTTCCAAGGTTTCATCGTCAAAGCTCTATTACACAAATACTTTCCTTCACACCTAAAAATCTGGCAGAAGCCTCTTGACTTCGTTAAAAGTAACATTTACAATTTTACGTGCTACTAGCTTAACATCTCTCTTTAAGCCCTAAAGAACTTGCAGCTTTGGGAACAAACTACCAATAGTTAGTGTTTCGCATGTATTGAGTGTCGAACTCTTCAACACGTAGTCTCACCGGTGCTACCCATCTCTGTCAAGGCAGATATGATTGGGGGCATAATTCTGTATTGAAGTCTATAGCTAATTTCTCCAGAGTTAACCATCTAATGT
>JAAAKM020001169.1:0-15097 GCA_010016025.2 Alatinidae sp. Z8VKAUB7J3 | reverse complement strand
ACTGAAATGAAAAGCGAAATAATGAGGAAATACTAATTAGCCTTCGAGTAAACAAAGTTGTTCTTGTCAATCTTGGCCACACTGAACTGAAAATGGATTATGCGGTTGTCCACATGCCTTGAGCCACCTCAAACACTTTGCTAGATTCGGTTTCATTTCCGGGAAAAATATAAAAAAGCCCCTTGAAGCTTATCCGGATATCAATGATGTGATTGCAAGTGCTCCAAGAGCAACATTTGACCATTATGCCATGGAAAATCTCCTTCCTTCCTGGTCCATTGTACGAATGGGAACTAACCATTCCTGTTCTGGAGCAAAAATTTGTGGTGAAGTGTGTTAACGCCAAAGATGTGGTTGCAGAGTCCGTGTTTTGGCGAAAATATTGATAGTATGAGAGTATGAGATAGGGTCTTTTAAACACGATACTCGAAAGAACACTGTTGATCTAGTGAAAGTGGCCACATACATGGTCACGAATCATGGGGAGACGGCACCAGTTCTGACAATGCTATACCGCCTTGCTGTTACAGCCCGTTATGCCTCGGGTGGTTGTGAGTGCGTGTTTTCATCACTGGCAAATATTGATGCACCACAGAGACAGCGCCAGACGACCAAACGGGAGACAAAATTGACATTCTTCCACTTCGAAAGAAAGGCCCTCGTGGAGCTAAAATGTGAAGGTTTTCTGAAAATTTGGGAAACAAAGTCGAGAAAGTTATCTTTCAAATAAAACTACCTTCCATGTTCAGTGACCATTTTTTCATGTTCTTATTTCTTGTCATAATGAAATTTTCTTCAGAAATATTGATTTTGGCAATGTTTTAATAATTTATATTTCAAATTTGTTTGTCAATTCGGTCGGCAAAATGGCAGATGAGTAATTTCCTGTTTGCAAATAAGACGTAAGGAAAAGCAAACTATTGAAAAACGTCGTTGACCAAATTTGAGAATGATTTTCTTTGCCCCTCCCCCCTCCCCCCTAGATCAATGGAGCTGGCTCCGTGCTTGACAAGTAAAGATGACAGCGAATTCTTCTGTAAGGCTACGACAGTCTCTCCACGTTGTAGTATGGTTGATCATAAAAGTTTGTGTAGAAAAAGGCATTGAAAAAATTTCCCGAGGCATATTTCCCTAGTTTACAATACTTATACCCATAAAGTGTTAGATGGAACCGGCAGAACCGCTTGTGCCGCTTCAGGCATTTGAGGAAGAAGGGTTTCTAAGGTCGTCAAATCTGCAAAACTTTTACAGTAGTTCCTCTCGAGTGCCAAATAATCGTCCCCCCCCCCGCTAATTAATTATTTGAAATTTATAACCCCCCGCTCCTTATTAGGATCCCTCCGTGTATTAATTTCAAGGAATTTTGCCAGTGCTCAGTATGTAAATGATGTCTGAAAACACTTGAATAACTTCCTATGCCACATTAGACCCTGAAGCAGTTGCTAATGAGTCAATTAGTACGATTTTGGTCCTCATGTGTGCCATCCTTATTTAAAACTTTCACGAAATTGAGACTGGAGTTTAGACTCGCCCGTTTATTTGGATCCTTCTGTTTATTAACTTTAGACCGTAATGACGACCCCCCGTTTATTCAGACCCCCCCGTTTATTTGGCACTCCAAAGTAATTAGGGCGGGGACGATAGATGGTCGGACAGTGTTCTGCCATAGGAAGCTGGAGATCATCACGAGAGAGATGAAAAGACATAAGGTAGCATTTTCCGTCTAACAGAATTCAAATGGAGAGATTCTTATAACTTCTTTAGCAATGGATGTCGGACCATGTACTATGGAGATTGTCAGTGTCAACAAGGAATCTTTCTTTTAAAATAGTGATACTATCAACTATGTAAGGAAAATCAGAAATAATGATGACAGAGTTTGAAAATTAGCATCTATGCAGAATCAATATGATCAATCTTACTGTTGCTGCTGTTGTTGTTGCATATACATATCAAAGTATCGATTCCTCAAAGGGAGATATGTAATTTACGGTCGGATCGAACATGAGAGGGGTAAGCATATTCTTGTCATACTTACTTACATGAACTGTGTAGCTGGTGAAAGCAATGATGGAGGTTAAGTCTCTTCTTGTAGCTTTAGGGCACCAGAATGACAGAGGGTAGGAACTGATGGTCGTCGTAGGAAATGGCATATCCATTACTAATACATCGTAACATCATAATGTTAAAAAGGAGGTACACGAAGAAGATTCAAGACGATATTAGATGTTTTCAAATTCAAATACGCAAACAAGGAGTCACTGAAGAAATCTGCTCCTTTCCTGGCGCAGATTGTAACAGAGAACAGTATTTAGTTGTCATAAAAGTTAATGTGAGAATAGAAAGATTGAAGACAAAAAGAAAGTGAGATTCATTATTGAAAAGCTCAAAAATATAGATTACGCAATACCAAGAGACAGTATTGATTACAAGTTGTAAAATGGAGGTAAAACGTATGAAGATTTACAAGAAACTTTTGCCAAATTGAAAAATGCTATATTAAAAAGCGCTGGGAGAAAAGAAGACGTAAAAATTGGTAGAAATGAAAAGAAAAATAGAGGAGAAAAGAAAATTAAAAAATGACAACGTGGATGAAGGGAGTCAATGTTAGCAACATCACAAAAGCGAACTCAGAAGTGAGACTAAGATTAAAGAGAAGTTGTGGTCTTAGCAATTAGTTGAACGTGATAGTTTTGATAACAGTCAAAGGAAGGGCACATTGCTCATTGATTGGGATAATTTGTAAAGAATGTTATCGAGTACGATAAAGATTTTTACGCGAAAGAAAAGATATTGTATCACATGTTAATACAGAAAGCAAAGAATGTTAGCAATGGCAAAGGTACCATATCCCTTATAGAGGAAAATAAGAAGGGAATCAATGAGTTGAGACATGGGCAGTCAGAAAGCACAAATGGAAATTTAGTTTCATTTCTCGTGTCTCAAAAGAGATAACGCTCTATGCCCCGTACCTTGGCAAGGCTATAAACGTTAGAATGAAAGACAGTGAATATAAACTAGTTGTTGTGGGAAGATGCATTAGAAAGAGTTGTTCACTGTTCCGTTTGCTGTTTAACATATATGCTGAAGTAATTATGAGAGAAATACTCAAATAAAGAAATTCTTAGAAATTGTACAGAAAAGAATTCTAGTGTTTACTCTGCGTCTCTGTGTTTTCGGCAGCTACGTTTTGAGAGAAATTTCTCATATTTAGACTACTAGAATTGGATTGTGTCGCTGTTTTATGAGGGATCTGGGATCAAAGTAGGTTGTGAGGTTGTTTGCAGTCTTGTGATTGTTGTGTTTTCTTGTTAATTTGGTAGGATATGGTATTGATGTGGTTGTTGTAATGTAAGGATGTTGTAAGAATTGGATAGTTGCTTTGATTTTTCTCGTGGATGTGTCGACCCCTTTGTCTTTTTACTTGCTTGCTTTCCCAATCTAATGTGTGTTTTTTCTTCAAACAATTTTCCGTAATCTCGTGACTCTTGATATCTCCCTCTGCGACTGCTTTCTTGTTTCTTCTATTTAAACTTATAGAAACTATAGAACTGACCAATATAGGTTGCTGCACAGTTTTTACTAATTATCTTATAGTTTCTTAAAGGATCTTAAAGTTTTGACAGCATCTTGCGTAAGGTGGACGATTTAGGAAATGTTCACCGGATGTTGTGTTGGTGGAGTATTTTTTGAAAGCTTGGCTCGTGCCTTTCATGTGGAAAAGGCATATATGTTTCAGTGGCTTTGGTTCCTATTCCTTAGGGCGTGCTTTTCATTTTCGTAAAGCCATTCGGATATGTCTCTGATGGTATCGTGTTTGGTGAGAGAACTTGCACGTTAAGAAAAGCTGACATTAAACGTCTAGAAAGTTGTTAGATGAGGCATTAGGGAGACCTGAACAAACGGCTTGTCTGTGAAGAAATACAACTTTATTTGTAATCCAGAGAAGGAAGAAAAACAGGAATGATTACATGCAGGGGTATGACAAGGCCATTTAAGAGATGTGATTGAAGGTAGGATGGAGGATCAAGAAAACGGAAAAGAATGGTTTTACAGGATACATAAATCTAAGCTACTCCACGAAGAACATTGAAGAGGAAGAAGTGTATCCATATATATACCTGTTCACAACTGCCGTATCTGTATTTTTCTAATAAATGAATTGATTAAATCTCTGATCCCGTCGTTACCATGTGCTTTTGCTCAAACAGACAAAGAAACAAGTACCCTGCAAGAAACTGTAGAAAGTGATCTCTCAATCAAATAGGTGTAGATGACTTTTTACTGTGATATGTGATCTCCTTATTTGCTACTACGGATTTACAGATAGGTGCTCCATGACAATCTCAACAAGTACTCTGTGCAGCTGCATTTTCTTACAAGTGGATATTTTCTCTTTCTAAAAAAACGCTTTATTTTATTGTATTATTTTGCAAGAAACAATATTTGTACACTTCCTTTTGAATTTTAAGTATTCACAATTTTGTATGTTTCATTAAAAGGTGTAATAAAAGGTATAAAAATCGCATATTTGCTTGTATAAAATTATGGCATTGTAATAATATAATTATCCTGTTGATTTCTGTTTTCAATTGCACTCCACAAATAAATAAATTTTACTTCTTAGGTAAAATAAATCAATAATATCGATGTGATACATTGACATTCTCGTAAAGTAAATATATAAAGACCTTTTAGTGAACAATGACGGGGCTCGGTAACCCTGAATTTAAGCATGGAACACTATTCAATCTTCAGAATAGCATGATTTAGAGCGTTGGTGCTTAAACTATCGACAGAATTAAGTTCCATTTTTATGGGCAGAAAAAAAAGTACGAGAGTAGGGAGAAGTTTACCAGTAATGTCAAATTTTCTTGAGACATGATATCAAAATATTGCAGGTCACAGACATACCCCTATCCAGAACAAATTCATGCAAAGGAGTTGAGTTGGTTGTAGCAGATTGTTGTCTATGAGGAAGATGTGACACGAACAAGCTCTTTTGCAGTGTAAACTATACCGTAACCTTTTCCCCTGGGTGTCAAAAAGAATTGTATGGCTAACAGGGTCAAGTTTAGAGGAAATCTCTAAAGCATCAGTAAGATAACTTTCCCCTCTATCCAGGGAATTGAGGATATTGTGCTAGTTAGCAAGGCCCTTTCAACAGAAACGTACTTTAGATATAAAGAGATTAAATACAGAAGTAACGATTTGCTATTATGATGTTTGGCAAGCTGTTTAAGGGCGACATCTTCTTGGAGGTTACAAAAAACTTTAAGTTACTGATAAGCCTTAAGTTATTGAATACAGCCTTGTATCCATTCTTGTATCATATCCTTTACAAAGGGTTTGAGCAGGAAAAATACCTAGGCGAGAAATGGGACCATTTCAGCATTTTTGACAGAATAATAATCAGATGGTCTGTTAGGTTTCATACCAGAGAACGGACATAATAAAAACAAAATTCATATCATTTTTACCAAAATGCTCCATTCGATAACTACTGTTTCGATACGCGAATCCTTTGCAGACGGGCGATTTTATGTTATTGAGCAACCTGCATACAACCTGTTTTATCAAGCCCATATCCAGGTCTTTTGACTCTGTCCTTAACATTCTATTGATGCATAACACATGGTGTGGTTTGATGATTATTAGATTTGTTGTGATTCAGCCACCTTGATGGGACATACGATGTATGGGCCCCCCATCCTATGCAAGGTTGGTAACACTCCACAACCTGGACGTCATTTGCTTAGAATGGGGGTTTACCCCTTTTGACGTATTTTTAGCAATAATTTGACTTGTTTTGTTTCCATGTACATTAATACTCACTATTTTAAATTTACATATACACTTTCACTCTGACGTCAAGCGTTTAGTAGTGATTCTTGTCTGCATTTGATTTGTTGAAAAATTACAATCAGGTATTTTCCGACGTTTCGATGTCATGTTTATATCATTTTCAAGGGAAATAATAACTACTGTACATGGACAATATATGAAGCTTAAACGCTAAGAAAGGAAAGTTTTAGAAATTGTCCTTGTTCAGTAGTTATTATCTCTCTTGAAACAGACACCAAATAACATCAAAACGTTGGAAAATCACCTCGTTGTTATTTTTCACTTGTATTTGTGTTAGCAAAGCTCTATTAAGAAAATGCTTACGTTCTCTTGTTTTGTTTCCTTGAATTAATATTCTTGTACCCTTGCGGCCTGAAGTCTAAAATATAGGTTACACAGCACAACATCATGTAATCTACAGTTCGTTCCATGTATAACATGTAATTTTATGGAATGGTTGATGATGATTGTTGGCATGATTGTGGTTCTATCCTAGGAAAATAGATAAGAGATAGAAATTTATGCTAACGTTGCCTTCATTTTCAAAATAATGTCTTGGTAAAACGTTATTTGCATGAAAGTGCTCAGTTTGTTTAGTTCATGCGCAAAACTAAGGGATTTATGAAAAATTAATCTAGACTTTATTGTCCGTGAGTATGCGAGGAGAGTAATGCAAGCGTTTGTGAGAGAAAGGATTTCCAGAAAGTTTCTCAGAAGAAAGTTAGTTTGGCAAGCAATGCTATGGGTAAACCGTGGTCCACTATTTATAAGAGACTGGTTGCAGATGACCCTATCATTTGTTAATTGCTATAATGTGGTTTTCTTTTGATAAATAGTTAGGAACGTAGCGAAAAAGATGTGACCCAAGAGACCTTTCATGTAAAAATGGTAAAGCAAATTTCTGTATTATTGATGGCAAAAATATATTTGAAGAGAAAGTTATTCATACATAGTACAATATGATAACAAAATGTAATATAACAATGTATTATTACATAATTATACCACAAGTAATAGAGCTTGAAATGGTTGTTTTTAACCAAAATATTATAAAATCTAATAAAACCTTTGGGGTTAACATTCTTTCGAGATCTAATTAAAATTATCACATAAATGTTTATCAAGGAACTAATCTTATTCGTTGTCTGTTTGAACACAGTGATAGAAACCCTTTCATCCTTTATTTTCCTGTCACTATAAAATCTGACTTGCACGAATGTGTAGGATTGACAATTGGAAAGCCCATATTCTTAACGAAATCTTATAATCACTTTTATCTTTATATTTATACTTAGCAAGCATAGAATAGCTGAGAGCAGGAGAGTCATTGATCGTTAAATTACATAAACACTTGCAGTTTTCTCTCGTTGTTCCAATGCTCTTAAAAACAATCTTGAAAATGCATTTCTTTTAAAAGTATAAGTGATTAAGCGATTAGAGGCATTTCAAGCAATGAAGAACAGTTATGAAACAGCTAAAATGATAGATAAAGACTTATTCCTCTTAAGAGAATATCACTTATCTGTAAAATTATCAGTGAAAGTGTTGGTAACCCTTACCGTCTCGGTTAAGCTGATTAAGTACTGCAGGTTATAGCACCGATACCATATTCGGAGAATGTAAATTGGCAGATGTCCTATAGGTGGAAGAAACTAGTTGCTAGGAGAATCAACATCAACTGACATAGTCGTTAATGAAATACTAAAATGGAGCAGTAAAGAAGTACAACTTTCACTGCTTACATAGCGCTTTGGAAGATTTTAAAAAATCAACAAGTTTCTTTTACTGTAGTCTGTGTAATCTTCCAGAATCTGCTCGTATCACATAGTCTGTGTATCCTCAACAATACGTCACGTTTTAAACAAAAATCGTTGGAGGAAAATATGCAATGGTTGTCTTATGATTACTTCATTGTATCTTTTGCGCATTGTTTCCATACAGATGAACTGTTGAAATTAAGAGATTGCTTATCCCGTAGTAAACGTAAAGAAAACAACGTACATACCTATTGTTCTCCCAATATTGTCACCGATTTGCAACATGCAAAGTTTTGATTGAACAGGGATGCACAAGTGGTATTTTATTAGTATGTTAGCGTAAGACTTGCAAAGGGTCGTTTATTAATCCTCCCTTATAAATTTCAAATCTGGAAAATTTAGTTATGATTTACTTCTTCTATGCTAAATCAAATACTTGCCTTTTCTGTTCCTTTCTTATGTGAGAGAGATTTGTTTAAAATAACTTTTGTAATGTTTATTTTTTATTTATTTCTTTAAAATGTTTATTAGGATTTGTTCAGTGGTGACCTGATGGCCATTCTTTATTCCAAGTTATGTCCAGCGCCATCCAAAGTTAATTGAGGATGTCTGGTTCAAATCCCAACGATCTTAGACAAATACTTGCATTCCTCATTGCTATTTGCTAGTTCAGACCTTTTCAGTTTTATTCTTCTTAGGAACATTTTATTTGCTTCAGAAATGTTTATGAATTTTTGACAATGATAAGCATGCAAGTGTATTTGATACGTCAGAACTGTTTGCCTGAACAAAAACGGCCCTTTTACAACTGCGACGTCTTTACTTGAAGTAATTTGTATCCCTTGGGATGGATAAGGATGCAGTGAGCATAGATCTATAGAAAGTGAAAAAAGTATGTATTGCCACTAGATTTATTTCACTAATGAAGAAAAGTAAGGCTGAATCTGTCAACTGAACATTTTCGGACACTACCTGACGTAATGAAAAGGCAGAACTATAACATGGCTCATAAATTGGAACAAAACTTGACTTTTGTCTATTTCGAGGAGGTACGTTAACAGTGAAGAGGGAGAATAAAAATAAATTAAGTTTACACATCTGCAGCTATCGTCTACATTTTTATCTACAAAGATGCAAGGAGTGCCAAGGAGATCATTATTAGCAGTACATCGTTGCATTAGTCTTTATTTGCAACTAGACGCGAATGCAAGAGTCTGCATCACTACCGAAGATGAGGTAATGAAATGTGACATAATAAGAACAGTTGTAGTCAGAAGACTGCCTTTTGAGAAATAGATCAAATGATATTTGTAATTCATAGCCTCAAACGGAGCGAGGATGGATTTAAGACACTTACAGTTACTGTAAATACTTATTTAAGCAAAGAAAGGACTAGGATGTTTTGAATATCTGACGCAAAGTTATAAGAAACAACAGCACAACATAAGGTGGCAGATCAAATTTAGACACGGCAAAAATTTAGATTACTAAAATATACTATCCAATATTGTACTTATTCATTAGTGTTTAGGATAATTCATCAAACCCTTGTTGATAATATCAATAATACCTGAACATTAATGGCTTTTGAATTATTTTTAAGCTTCTCACCATATCACCATTTTAGCATACCCTGACAATAATTTTGATTAATTTCCAGAGCCTTCTACTAAATCATTATTTGGTTTTTATTGAAAAGACATGTACATATATACTTGAACAGTTTCCTCGGGCATTTGTTTGGAAAGGATTTATACACTTTATTTTCCGTAATAAACGCTGCGGCGTTCATTCCAAGTTCCAGCTTTTGGACGTAGCATTTAATCTAAGGTGGCGATAGAGGGCGGCGTTTATTACGAAAATAGAAAAGTAGACAGACAATACAATTACAATATTTTGTTACAATACAATATTTTCCTTAACCACGCTACATTGAGAAGCTGCGAGGCTTGTTAAAATATGTTCGTGAACAAAAACTGGTACAAATAAACGATAGTATTATTAAAATAAAAATAATCTTAATAAATGCAAAAAACTCCGATATGAAATATAAAAACAATTTACAAAATATTGGAAGACTTCTTGTACAATTTACAAGATTATTCAAAATGGTCAGTAGGTTAAAAGGAGTGATATATACATGAATGAAGTTATGAAAGTTCGTCTGTTGTACATTCCCATATGTTTACATAGTAGTGTTTTGAATGTTAACACCGTTGAGGCGTTTTTATAGCCGTAGGCAGTACGTTCCATAATTTTGCACCTACAATCTTGGACAAAACGTGTTGAGAATTTTGGGTCAGTCCAACAGTACCCCTCCGATCATTTTCAAAACAGTCGTTTCAGAGAGATACGTTTCAGAGCCCTATAATACCCCAAGGGAAAGGCAAGATGCAACCAAATTACAGCAGTAAAAGCGTCTGTTCTGTGGCTACCATTGTAATGTATTTTCACTCTTCGACTCCAATTTCACTGGAAAATTCTCAACAGTTTTGTCCAAAATTGTAGGTAAACAAAGGACTTATGGCGGCATTTCAAACTAAAACTAAACAGTTGTAAAAGAGTGTCGGAACCTCTAAGATTGTACCTTCATACCTAAGTTAAAAAATTCATGCAAATAGCTAGGTCCCTGATGATTCATGCATTTATAGATAATAACTATTGACTGAAATTCCTTCGGTTTTTCCAGCGATGTGATACCAATACGTTTTAAAAGAAAGTTATACAAAGTTGTTTTAGAATACCCTCGAACAGATCACGCCCTCTAGTTTGATAGCTTGTTCCTTATCAATACCAAGCAATGATTTGATACAATACTCAAGATGAGGTAAGATATAAGCCTTGTACAGGCGACCCATTACATCTTGTAAAATGGATATACGCATTCGCCTTAAGACTGCTACTTTAGCACACGCCTTCCTAACCTGCTCTGAAATATGACATTTGAAATTTAGCCTCCGGTCCAGTGCAGCTTCGAGAATTTTAAGATTTTCTGTAGTATTGACTTCGTCTTCGTCTAACTTAAAGTTATAGAGATATGTTGTGGGGACAATGACCATTGCTTGGGGTTTTCGAGGGGGGTTACTTTTAAGAAATTAAAATTAAACCACTTATTTGGCAAATTAAGGTCAGAGTTTATTCTGTCTTCCAGTTTATTCAATATTCCAGAATCAAGAATGATGCATCAGAAGCATAGTCAGTCTAACCATCAGCATAAAGCCTGACAGATGTGCCAGTTACTTGATAGCTTACATCTTTGATGTATATATTAAATAAAAGAGCACCTGGCAGGGACCGTTGTGGTGCACCGACTCTCTGAGTAATTATATATCATTCAAATTCGTAGAACAGCAAGAAAGCTGCCAAGCTTTGTGAGCTTAAAATAGAGAAGAGAAAAATGAAGAAAGACTAGGTAGTAGGGGCATTGTGTTGCCAATATATTTGCAAGTAAAGTTGAAAAAAGTCCAGTGTATTATAGACTTGAGGAAGTTTTTAAAAATGGGAAATATAACAGTTTCTTTGTCAGGGGTTCACGTATAACTTGTTTGTGTAATATTCATCAAAATGTTTATAATACTGTAGAAAATGTTTCCTTGTTTTACGTTTAGGCCTACTCTTCCAGGGGCGGATACAGTTCGAAATCTGACTAGTGCTCAAAAGTGTGGCGGTCTACGTATTTCTTTAACCTGGGGGCGCGAGGGGACATACGTTTCGGTCACTTGGTTCTCTTTGCAAGTGCGTTATGAGGCTTTGTATGTCTGGAGCTTAAAATTTTCAAAACAAAAGAGAGATCACACAGACTAGTCGTACGCTTAATGCTGCTATACTTGACTACTGGATTTTTCAAAGGAAACAAAGAGTTACTATGATTTCTTAATAAGAGAAAATACTTAACATTTTAAAGAATTTAATAAATAACTTTGTTACAATGTGTAACTTTGTAAACATAACAAACTCCCACTTATTCATGTTTCTTGAAACATCTAAGTATTCATTTTAACATGACAAGACAACTGCAGTAACGCCTTTGGACTATTACCTACAGGCGGTGATGTGTTTGGCAACTATTATAATGCCTTTGATAACTTTTTTTTGTTATATCGTTTTAAGTCTTTTTAAAATTATTTTTATGGACAACCCTATCCCCCTGAATCCCCCCCTTCTTAAGACAGCTTTGACGTCGGGACAATTACTAGTTGGTATACGGATTACTGTATTCACCTTTACCTGAATAGCCTTTAATCAGGAGCATGGTATGTTAGAGTACAGAAATCTGAAGAACTTGTCAAACTATGATTTGTGGAGAATATAGTTGAAAAATGTGTAGAAAAGAAAAAATAGGTCTACAAAATTGGACAAAACTGTTTACAATTTTTGAGTGAAATTGGAGTGGAAAAGTAATAATAGATCAGAATGGTAGCTACAAAGCAGACGCTTGCACTGCTGTAATTTGGTTGCCCCTGACATTTTCCTTGGGGTATAATGGGGCTCTGGAACATAGCTATCTGAAACGACTGATTTGAAACTAATCGGAGGGGTACTGGTGGAGAGATCCAAAATTCGCCAAAAGATTTTAGGTGTATATACCTACACTTTGGTTTAGTTGGACATCGATATTGTGCTTTTGATAACTCCTTTTTCAAAATTTGCCCTGACGAATCCTAATTATCCAGGCTGAGCATATATTAAATTAACTAAACTTGCATACCATTCTCAATTCTAACAACTATAATGCTCTAAGAAAATAATTAGAGACGAATAGTAGCATCACATGTAGTAGCTCTTTGGCACCCTTTCTCGTCTTACTCGAGATTAAACTACATGCCCCAAATCAATTTCATTTCAGCTACTATCTCTCTTTAACCCCCCCCCCCCCCCAAAAAAAAACACACAACAACTTAGTAACAGCTCGCACTCTCACAAAGGTGTCACATAGATAAAATTTGCAATATTAATAAATTGCTGGTTCCTCATGCAAAGTTCGAAAGTCAATAACAAAGAAGCAATTTCTGAGTGCATCAGCCAGTGAAAATGCCGGCCACAATCACTTGTGTGCTACGAATTTTTACAAAAAGATTCAATTATGTTTATTTTGCACGACAACTGTGATCGCGAAATGGGCTCGTATTGCCGACTGTAAGCCCATAGAGACAAAGTGTTACCAATCTTAAGCTGTATAAAACTATCCCTGCCTGGTATGTCTAGAACGATAACAATATAGTCTCAGCTCATTACAACAGAAGTACCAACTATGGGAGACAGCTGAATAGAAAATGTTCTCATACCGTCCTCATCAATTCTACTAAAATATGAATGTCCAACATAAACTCTCGTGACTGTCAGATATCAAACATTGACCGGACCTTTTACTGCCCTCTCACGTCCAACAACATTGCTTATTAAAACCGAAAAGCTTCTCATCGCTGTAGTTATCGTCACTTATGATCCGATGAATCCCATGCTTCAAAGTAATAAACATAAAAGTCATGTTTGTACTTTGGAGAAGATACCACGGAGTGGAGGCTAAGTGTAACCTCGCATCAATTTGGTTTAAAATAACAATAGGCACCCAATGACCCAATGAAATTGAGATAACAAAATCGAACCCCTGTCGTCAGGAAATATCATTGGCGCTCGATAAATGGTGCGATGTTGACAGATGCCCGAGGGAAATTCCGCCAGAATCTTTAAACAGAAAAGTAATCACACATAATAAGTACTATGACGATTGAAGCTTGTCAAATGGTATCTCTTCTCTCGGTTTTCATGAAAATGGCAGTAAAATGTCATCGAGGTAAGCAACAACAACAAAAAATACGATGAATACGTTTTTTCAGTTAGATCTACAGTAATAAATTTGCGGGTACGAGTCTGACAGGGCCTTTGGACTCTTAGCACCGGTCTGGATCCGCCTCTGTCTACTTAGGCATGGTCCTCAAACACATGCCCAGCGTATTGAAATTCTTAACACTATTATCCTGCAGTGTTATTGGATTATTACCTCCGTAAAGGATTATTACTCATGTATAGAGTGAGTATGCATATCAAAAGCTGTTCTAACAGTTAAGACTTGCGCGCACCTGATAGATATTGACATCCGTGATATCACCAATACCTCATCAAGGAACAAACGCCGGAGAAGAGAACTTATTATATTACATAATTAAGATTAGCCATGTTTATTTATCATAGAAGTTTAGTTTAATCCATGATTAATGTAAGTGACCATGGTGATATTGGAGCATTAGTTATTGAATCGCTTCAATTTCCAATCTAAATGTTGTAGGTCGTTTGCTTGCTCTTTGCATCCTAAGACACTACATTAACTATATTCTTTGGTCATTATTACTTTTGAGTATTAGTATAGGCTATATTTATGGTATGTTCCTTTCAGTTCAAGCGTATTTCTTGAGAGACATTTGTAAATGTAACAACCTGAAATATATTAATACTAAACATGAGTTGTCGTGATTTTATCGGCAAGAGATGATATGAAAGTTTGCAACATTCCAGAGAAATAGGAAATATGTAATTAAGGTATTTAAACTCTGGATCCACTTTGTTTTCGGTACCTCCCTGTAATTTTTAATGGGCTTTGGACAAAGTGATCACACTTACGACAAATTTCTCTTGATCACATGGTGCATGAAGCTAGTCTCTAAATTGCCTAAAGCTGGATGTTGATATTAGCGAGAGGATTACTGGAAGCTTAGTTGATGAATAGAGAATCGGAGTATGTTAATTAACATCCGAGTTCACCTGGCCTAGTTGATAGGGACAATGCCGGTAAAATGGGTAGGACCGGGGTTCGAATTCTGGTGCTGGCAAATGTTCTATTTCTCTCTTTTACTATTTCTGAATAACGTATTGTGATTTATTGAAGCGGCAAACATGCAGTCTCTAATTCTTTATTCAATATCACCCAACTAATAAGACTTAAGGTAGTTTTTATTCGTTTAGAGAGAAATTGCGACTCGAAAGACTACGCACCACATGTGGGTCACAAATCAAAGGCACTCGCCGAAGTGGCGTACCGTTCCACACTTTTAATAATTTGTGCCCTTCAGCAACTTGCATCATGAAAACTGAATTTAATAAGTTCTCTCGGCACCCAAGCCCTGCAATTACAATCCCCTGTCACAACAGACTAGTTTATTTGCTTCTTCAGATTTAAAATGTTCCCTTTCTCTGATCAGACTTTAACTTTGCGTTTTCAGAGCATAAAAAGTATGGGTTTAAGAAAAATCGTATTTGCTAATAGTTTCTGCTATCTTCGATTGTATATATCGATAATTAGTTTGATCAGATTCTTGCTTACGTATTCTTATAATCTTTTGTAATCTCACGCCTTTATGAATGTATTTCACGAAATAGCGAAAACAACCAACAACCACCTCGAGTTTCAAAGACCAAAAACGTCACTAAGCAATGTGACTCTGCCATAGGGCAGCACTTGCTTGAGAACCCAGACTGTGCCAAAGTGTACACGGACAATT
>JAAAKM020001167.1:0-15097 GCA_010016025.2 Alatinidae sp. Z8VKAUB7J3 | reverse complement strand
ATTTTCCTAATATGGTATGGTCGTAATTTATAATTGCGCGTGCTCTGGTCATTTTGACTAGAGAGAATGTATTAACATCAATTGAAAAGTTGTTTGTTTTGTTAGGTTATGAATTGCTTTATGAAGATAGTGATTTATCTACTATTTCAATGGTCTAGTTTTATCTTTCGAATGCTTGTGGCTACAAGATGGGCTCGGGAACTGCCTGGTAGATTTAGGCAGCTGGAATGGGAACATTTCACGCCTATTGATATTATTTATTAGGTAGCCTGCCTTTGGAATCGTCGCCATTTGAAACTTCTTCTCCTAGTTATGGAGAAAAAGCTTCTTGGATAGGTCATACTTGTAAGCAACGCTAATATCGGGATTCTTTGGGTGTCTCTTTACTCTCAAACTTCTTGTCTTCAGCAAATATGATGCAAAGGGATTTTTACTGACTTTGCATTCCCCCCAAAATGTCAAACACTGTGCTATATGAAGACCAATTAAGACAACCTACTTCTTGTTGTTTATGTCGGGTGATGATTTCTTTCTCATCCAGCGCCCTTAGGAAGCGAAAGCTTCCTCTACTGATAGATAACGGCACCAAAGGTACTACTATTCAGCGGAGCTACTCTGAAGTTGTCAGAAAACACCATCCTAGGGAGTCTGATTGACTTTCCTTTCACACATGTATCCCTGCTCTGTGTGAAAAGTCGACCCATAGGGTACCTAGTTTCAATCAGACCAATAGAATGTTTTCTTTACTCTTGTTTTGTGAAGAAAACGCAAAGTTAATAGGTTCCAAAAGGAACAACATGACATCCTTTCCTTTTTCCTCCTCTGTTACATTCTAAACAGTAAACAGGTGAGGTTAAGTAAACATAATTAGTCTCCAACTGATATTAGCCATGCTAGCTACGCCCTTGATTATTTGTATCCTGATACGATTTTCCACCTGTTGGTATGCAGTAGTTCTTATACTTGTAACCATCATCACTATTATTATCATCACCACCTACTCCTCATCATCATTTTCATCATCATCGTCATTATCATCATCATCATCATCATCATCATCATTATCATCACAATAACCATCATCATTACAATCATCTTTATCATTGTCACCATTATACAGCCCTGTCACTCCATCAAGTGGGACAAAAGTTGATTAAACTTGTTGAGATTCAGTGCAGCAATTTGCAGTTGTGATTTGCTACCTCCAAGGAACGGTGCGTTTCATTTCCAACGATTTCTACGTGGTTTTTAGCAAGCAAATTATTTTTTAACATTGGTTACAACTTGGTCACTAGCAAATTACTTTTAAAGATCTCGTTTCCACATCTTGTGATTTTTGAGCAATGCAATCTAAATGTTGAATTACGCAGAACGTCTTAATTCCTTCACTTAACACCCAAATTATCTTGAGCTTTATTCTTGAATGTTTTTTTACTTGCCTTCTCTTTTCCTTTTGCTTACCTGGTTTTCTGCTTATCACAAACCCTAGCAAATTTTATTTTGTATCGCATCTTATGCTTTGCTTTGAGAAGCAAGATACGTTAATACGAAATACCCAAAATCAGTAATGTAACATAATCCGTGACAGCAAACGTCAACCACAATGTATCTGCCTAATCTACAACAATTTTAAAGCAAACTCAAATACTTTTATTGCATCAGGGAATTGCAGGTTATAGAGGCAAAAAAATTCTAAAACAATGAACAGTCTAATTTATAACTCTCTTCAAAATATCATCAGTACCTTAAGAGTAGGTTTATGTTTCAGAGTATAATCTGCCTATCAGCTCAGTTTTTCAAGTATTAAAGCAGGAAATAACTGTCGGGGCGTATTACTAAAGGAAACTTCCATTCATGTCTCGCATTTTTAGACAGGAACAAACAAAGTGGCTCAAATCAATTACAAGGTGGTTTTACGAAGACTGCTAATATCAGCTATGAAACTCCTATGTACTAGGACCTTCTAGAAATATTAAATGAAGTACATGCACTCTTCCTCTTTGCTGTCGACATTTTAAACTTACTATCGACTCCATGGGCCTACAGATGTAGTCACGGAATCTTTGCCTGACCATACACTACAGGGACGGGGTTGTTATCCAGAGCAAATTCAGCAGATGATTTCCAAAAAAATTTTTAAGTGAAAACACCAAAATCATATAATTTACTCTTTTTACTTCTATCTAAAACTTGAATACCAAATTTGTAGACATTGTTCACTATATTGCAGCCTCGTAGTAGTATTTGAAAATCAGGTAAAGTGTACATCCTCTTTCCAAACTAATCCTCGTCTTTAAAAACTTTCTGCAGTATCACAACGTTTTTCAATACAACCTTTACAGTGTACATATTTCACGTACCTTTCATGTCATTTAAGGTTCCTTTCCTCTTGCTACACACTTCGCTTATAAGCAGACGAGTTTGAAATAGAATGCTTTGAAATCTGGGCTTCAATTAAAGTTTGGAAAAACGTGGTTATTTTTGCGCGCTTTGTTTCTTGGATGATTGGTTACCAGTCTCCAAATTGCTTCATGATGTTTCAGTTTAAACCCTATTAGTGTAAGGTGAGAGGTGTAATGGAGTATTTGCCCAACGGTTTATAAAATTAGTGAACTCACGATTTCT
This sequence comes from Alatinidae sp. Z8VKAUB7J3, assembly GCA_010016025.2. Taxonomy (NCBI): domain Eukaryota; kingdom Metazoa; phylum Cnidaria; class Cubozoa; order Carybdeida; family Alatinidae; species Alatinidae sp. Z8VKAUB7J3. Next base: position 12,472 of record JAAAKM020001167.1, on the reverse strand, counting down.
GGTTCATATGCAGTGTTTAATGACGACGTAAATCCTTAAGCATTAACTTAAAAGAATGATGCTAATAGTGCTTCGTTCCGGTAGGGGGAAGTTCATTACCATGATAATTCAAGACATTAAAACTGAATTTCAATTACTAAAGCACTCATAAGTTCTTTAAATATTTAAATTATTACATAAAACTTACGTTGCCGTACCTCTCTTTGCTTTTCTGTCCAATAATGAAAAAAAATTCAAAAGTTTTGAATGTGGGTCGTGAGGTGTGTGATGGAAGGAGAAAACGATGATGGAGCTCCTCTCACCATTAGTTATATGTGACTTTTTATAAGCAACGGCACTTTCTCTTCTTTAGATAAGTTATGTTGAAACAATCATATTATTGTAAATTGCTTAGCTACATAAAAAATTAAACGTGCTTCTCTAAACGAGATGATCTCTGTTAAATGCTATAGAGATATTTTAAAAAACTAATGTTGGATCGAGCACATGCTGAAGCTAGCTTTCTCTCGCATCTGTCTTGTGCGGCTTGGAGAAAAAATCCATGGACCCTTCATACATTTTTGGAAAATCTTTAGCTATGAAAACGTCTTTTTATGCTTTTGTTGCATGTTTTCTAAAGAACGCTTAAATTATGTTACTTACTTAGGTTTCCCCATACATAGTTCCTAATCGGGCAGGAAACGTTCTCCAACCGGCGCAATCTTCAGCAGCCCTTTTCATCCCCTACAAGCTAAGGCCACCTCTACTTAGATCTTTTTGGAATGTCCTCCTCCATGTCATATTTGGTTGCCGCTTTTCTGCTCTCCAATGTTTTGAATCCAGGAAATGGCTGCCTTTGGACGGTAAGAGTTGGGAATCTTCAGTAAATGGCCCGCAAACTTTAAGCCATGGGCAGCTACTACTTCATCAAGTATTATTTTCTTGGCACGCCTCAAGAATTCCTCATTGCTGATGCAATCTCTGGTGCTGATTTTTGGGATGTAGGGTAGACTTCTCTGGTGGCAAACAATCAGTCTTTTCCTTACTTTTACTGTATTTTGAAATCTTTCACTGGAAGCTTATGTAGTTGGTAACACAACAGCACTGTAAGCTTTGGCTTGTTATTTATTCCTTTCAAAAACCGGATCGAATTCATGCGTGTAAGCACTCGGGCTGCTTTTCCCAGTTTACACCAGCTTCAGCGTCCCCACCGTTGCATTGCGCTGTGCAGATAGGTGAACTCCAGTGCAGGCTGTACTGCTTGCTTTACGCTAGTTGATTTAATAAACCCTGCCTTGTTCTTTTCATGGCTGACTGTAGGTCCAATCTTGGTAGCAGCTTGTTCCGACTGTTGCATCAATTGTTGAAAGCCTTTAGTCGTTGCTGGAAATGGCACAGGCAGACAACCAGGGGGAAGGGGGCGAGGGAGTGAGTACTCACCTGCTCCGCTCCTAGCCAAAGAAATTGTGCCCTCTTACTAGTCAATAAAAATTGTGCCCTCCTTGTAGTCATCGAAACGGTACCCTCTATTTTGCCAAAAACATCTGTGTCCTCTTCCTAGCCAAAGAAGCTGTGCCCTCTTCCTAGCCAAAGAAACTGGACCCTCTTCCTAGCTAAAGAAATTGTGCTCTGTTCCTGGCCAAAGAAACTGTGTCCTCTTCCTAGCCAAAGAAATTGTACTCTGTTCCTAGCCAAAGAAGTTGTGTTCCCTTCCTTACCAAATGAATTGTTCCCCTTTCTGAACTAACACTTCCTGTCTTCATGTTATTCATGCGTATGCCTGCTCGATTGAAATTTAACCAATAGAATAATAATTATAGACGTAGGAGTATGGGCCTAGGGGGGCGGCATTGAGCTTGCACTTTTTAAATAAGGTTGTAAAGATGTATTTTTAGGGGAGAGTGTACCTTGTACGAAAGAGAGTACTTCCTTTTTCAGAAAAATGTGACAAATTTGTCAGAAAGAGACCTTTTATCGAAAAAAGAGTACGCAGAATATGATAAAATAAAGTGATAGAAAAAGACAGACCGCCAGTAGGGACTTTAGTTATTCGTATTTTCCTTCCTACCGTCTGTCATGGCAAGGCCGGATTGTGATACAAGCAAACCATGATCAATCTAAATGTTAAAGTTTTAAATGAACTTCCAAAGGATGATGTATTACTTTACTCCGAAATGACAACATAGAAACGGTTTTGGGAGACCAAGGTTAATCAATCAACGTTCTCAGAAGAGCCTGAAGGTATAGGAAAATCGAAACGAGATGAACAAAGAAGACAAGATATAGGTCCTCGTGTAGATGGTCAGAAGGCGTACGGAATTACGCAACCGTTAGAAAGGTTTCTTGATTGCCTCAACTTGGCGAGTGCATACTGCTTCTCGAACATACGGAGGCTTTTGATAATTGAATGTTTAGGCCTATCACTCGTAGATTAGTACGTGCCGAGCGTGCCGCATCTGGTATACGATCTCTTGAAACGTCTTAAAAAACCATTATAAGTGACGAACGTAAATTTAATTTCTACTACAAATACTAGGAAACGTTGACGTCAAGATATTTTAAGAACACAGAATAGACGTCTGTTACCTACACCATCGATTTCGTATAATTAGGCAAGATCTTTTCCTACTTGTCGTACGTTTATTGTATGTATTCCCAGCTTACGTTCTGTTTAAACTATTTGTTTTTATTCGTTTGAAATTTCGGTAGTAAATTCAAATTTAGAAAATTTCATGTTGATTGCCATTCTCGTTAACGAACAGATATTCGCACTATGCAAAGGGAATTACATAAAGCAATCAAAAAAACTGAATAATTTTCTCACTTGGGAGATTGTACACCCAACGCGCACCACGTGTTTGCTATTAGAACGATGAGTGGACAAAAATGCCTTTTGAGCTTTCTTATGTACGTCAGCTCAGAATCTACACCATGCACCTGACCAATGATTTGTATGCGAGTGAGAGTGTGTAACCTGTGAGAGCAGAGTTCAAGAAAGACACCGCACAAGTGTCGCAAATTTTGCAAACCTCGCCTGTCCTTAAAATTTCTAGTTGCGCTCCTGGAGCACTATGTCTTCTGCAAAGTCTACGTTTGTTAAATTTTTCCAGTTTCTCCAGAGGGTACCAAGATTTTGTTCGCTGGCTTTAATTGCTAACTTTCTCCACATAAACTCCAGAATCAGCAACAAGAGGGTGGAGAACAGAATGTAGAACATTAGGTTATTCAATGGCGTTTGATTTGGTTCTTATGTTGTAACTAAAGTAGATATCTTAAAGATACAGATATGCTGCTGCAGGATCCCATAGAACTTAGCAATCTTCGATTGTGATTCCCGTTGCACGCCTTTAAAGCTTTTTGAAAACCAATTAATTATCAAGCGGCTTTGGAACTCAGTGGACTGCTTCAGAATGTTATGAAGAGAAAATGTTTGCTCTTTGAAACACCATTCTTCTTTATATCCTTTCTATTGCTTTCTGGGTTTTGGATCGACGGCCTCCGGTAGCCTACTCAAGAGAACTATTACCAACACCCTTCCCGAGATTACTATATAAACAATTTGCGATCAAGCCCTGTTTATGCTTCAGTTCTGGTAGCATAAGCTAATTTAACCAAATCAACAAAAATTGCCATGGAATTTTTCCTACGAACAGAATCTTTTCGCTCACCACTGCTGGTCCGAAAAACTTTTATGTTTCAGTATATTCCAGGCTTGCAAATGTTACTCAATGATAAATATGACACATAATCGCTGTCCACATCTGTAATCCGACAGATTTCAACACAGAACTGAGCTTACTTCAACGATAATAGAAGTTTTATGAGATAGTCTACACATAACATTTTCTCTCTACTTTTCCTCGTGCAAGGCATGCGCAGGTAGCCAAAGTTTGCATAAAAAGTCAAAAAATAATTTATAATATGTTCTCGTCATAAAAAGAACACCTTCTTCTATATGTCTCTCAACATTATGGCACATAATTCAGACAGCGCCAAAATTCATGCGTAATGTTACGGGACAGTGACGGTGAAAGTGCTGTACAGAGTTTACGACGTGGTTTAAAAGTTGAGCGGGGGGGAATAGGGAACTAGGTTTTAGAAGAACTGCAATGACAGTCATTACTCAGAGACAACAAACTGGTTGGCCACAGATATTCAAATATTCAATATTGTATCCTAACTGCATTAGACGACATAGCTGGTTATAACTTACTATTGTATTTTTTCTGTATTTACGCAGAGGATTCAGGTCTATCAAACAAAGCATAATTTTAAGGCCTTAATACCACTTGTATATATTAGGAAAAGAATTTCCACAAGACCGGTGAACATTAATGGCCAAACAGGAAAGTGTCGAGGTATATTGACCTATTGCATTTTTGCTGTATACTTTACAACTGAATGGAAGCACACAAATCAACGAGAAGGGGAAAGATATAAAGGGATATGCACCACATGATGTTCTTAACATTTTGTCAATCTTAACAAATTTAGAATCTGCCTTATTATCTACAGTGTCAAAGATCTGTTCTATTTCGCCAAATTCTGGCTACGAATAATTTACCCAATGGTACCATGACACATACAAAATAGACAGGCTCTTTCGGACTCCTCAAAACGATCGTTGATCCTGTTTGCGAAATAGGCAATATTTTTAAATATTCCAGAGAGTAATACTATCGATAGTATGGAAATTTACCTTAATGATATCACAACCCAATTGTAAAATTTAATCGCCATGTTGACCAAGCCCATAGTAATGTACTATCGGTAAACTGCAACTCTTTTTCAATCGTGCACTTGGAGCTTGCAGGCAAAACACAGCTAACATGCACATCTTGGCATAAATTCAATTGAAAAAGGTCATACTTCAGAGAAAAACCACTGAACGGGCATGGGAGTTTATTCTTGGTTTACTTACACAGATTAAGTAATTAGATGTTTCTAAGCTGAGGTGCACGGGACGATTTCAACTGGAGGAGAAGAGGGGCAAAACTTTGTTTTACTGAGTTTAGATCTGTGGCTGAATGTAACTCACACCGCCCAAAGCGGGTGAAGTACACCCATTGAACACTTTCATCGTTACCATATTATCACAAACTTTTCATTTCATCATGACTCTTTAACTTTCATTTTCATAATAAGCAAGACGAAAATTTGTTAAAGTCCAGGCATTGCAATCTGACTACCTAGTAAGAAGCAAAGTTTTTAAGGTAATTCAGCGTTTTGATTAATAGTGGTCTCTTCAGGTGATGATGTTTGTGTGAATTTCAATTGACGCTCGTGCGGGCATCGATGGATCAAATCCTGTCATTCTTCACGGTTTCTGGCGGTGTTACAGAGTGTTCTGGTATTTTTCAAACGTAGATCTCCTACTCCTATAAAATTATCAAGGAAGAGAACTCTTTGTCCCTCTCTGGCCTTTGTGCCTTCGATTTTCCCTGAGAGTTCCTCGAGCTCTCCCTTCTGGATACAATGCCCAAGAAACTTTAGTTGTCGTCGGTGGATGGTGTTCATTAGTTGTCTAGTTTGACCCACGCGGTTTAGTATAGATTCGTTTGTTTCGTGTGCTGTGTACGGGACGCGTAACGTTCTGCGGTAAAACCACATTTCAGTTGATACAAGCCTATTTCGTAATCTCTCAGTGAGATTCCATAATGCACATCCGTACAAAAACACGGACTAGATGAAAATTTTAGTAAACGACAGACATGACGTTTCATTTTGCCCCTTGCTATTTTTCTCCTTACCTTCTCTTCAAGACGGGCGTCTGATGTAATAATTGTCCCGAGAAAGACTTGACTCGTCTGATTAGCTCGTTTTCACAGATCAGGTTGCATGTTGCGTTGGGATTTTGCTTAAAGACTACCCTGCTTTCGGTCTACTTACTGTTTATCTTCAGTAAGAATTCCTCGTTAACTTCCTTGACGACATCAAGTAGTTTTTGCCATCCTTCCTCCGATGACGCTAACAACATTATATCGTCTGCGTACAGATGTTATTCACAAGTTTCCCGTTGATCAAGATACCCTCGTTAACGTCTTCCAGTTTCCCGAGGAACTGAACAGTCCACGTGTGAAGCACATAGATGTGAGTTTCACTCATGACATAGAAAGAGTGGATTGCGTCGAAGTTTGATTTTTTTTAGGTATGTAGGGCGTTGTGCCTTCGTGTCCCCGTCCTTAACGCCTATGTCCGAAAAGGTATAATGGTCTAAGTATCTTATTTGTTCATCTGCACTGGGTTCTTTACTTACTCGTTAAATGGTACATTACTACAAGCTTCTTTACGCACGTTATTTTTGTGCTTTGTGACGGTTAAAACCGTGACGGATCGACCTTCATCATTGCCATTAGAAACAAATTTGTCGACACATGGGATTGTATGGGATTATTATGATCAAGAGATTTTTACGCAGACAGATGTTACTTCTTAGCGGTTAATCAAACTCAAGCTCATGATTAACTGTCAGAGAAAACATGATACGAATGGAGATCAGATTTAATGAAAAGACAGGAAGACGTTAAATTGAGAGATGAAGCATGATTAAGTGTAATTCTTCTATTTAAGTGACAAAGTTCTTGTATACTGTGGGTTAAAACCTAAAATTGTGAGGTAGAAGTTACTAATTTTGTAACAAAAACCACCAAGACTAGAAAAACAATTGTGCCGGAAGCAATCTCAGATTGAAAGTACATTTGTCCGTAAGGGCATTTAAGGTCATATAAATTCCTAATGACGACGCCAGCGGCTGGGGCGAATGGGTGGCTTTATCCTGCTCAGTAATCCTTTTCTCAGGTAGAAAGGGCAAAGGAGGCACTGAAACAAAATAGAAACGAGCAAAAAGGTGTCGCTTGTCAAATCTTAATTGCCAAAAGATTCAAAATCTTTTTTGAAGATTAAAAGGAGTAAAAGAAAAAACGTTTTAGTTACTTGCCTGTTTTTGATTTGCGGTACCACCCCTGATTCTATGTGATGTTGTACGGAAAGACCATAGACATCCTAAGTGAAAGGACTGAAAACTCGTATCTCGGAAATTAGAAGTCGAGTCCATCAATGTCAATGACATATGAATGGGGCATCAGTCACTCTTGAAATATTTATGTTACAACATCCTGTGGGCGTTTTAAAACAAAAGTTACTTACTCTTTTTTCTTCAATTGGTAACCAAAAATCAAATTGGTTTCATTTAAAGCACACTTTGATGAGTTTTGAGTTTTAAATGGTTGTGTGTGATTCAAAGACATTTTTATGATACCTCGACGTTGTGCAGTCAATGGCTGCAAGGGCAATTATCAGTGCCGGTTTGAGGGGGTGCTGACTGTGCCGCGGCAAACTGCCCCGCAAACACGATGGAAATTTGGGGGGACCCCACGGCTCATTGAAGGAAAAAAATATTAAGGTATTTTTTGCAAGGAGTAGAGAAAGGGCCCCCAAATCACTTAATGACACTGGCCCCCGTCTTGCTAAAAACCAGGGCTGGCAATTTTAAAGGTGAATCTTACGTCAAGACGGTAAGCTTCTCATCGGGCTCACAGGAAAGGGTCGCTGGATTATGAAATGTCCAATGAACGTGCTTCTCTTCTGGCCAGAAAAGAAATTCAGGTGTCCGAAAATCACTTTGAGTGTAAATGGGTGATATCTGAAGGTGGCAAACAACCACTGGCACCTCCGTTCGTTTTCCCAGGTGTACCACAGTCTTGTCTGAAGCAGACCGTCACACCATCACGCAAAACGAAGTTAACCTCTGCCCAGACGAGAAGGGTAGCCCAGAGACAACGGTCTGCAGAGATGGACAAAATTTCAGACTATTTCTCATTTTTCAGCGGTGTTTCAGACAAATATTGAGAATGCAAGACTGCCGTGGATGACATCAACTTTTATGTCTCAAAAACTGATGTTGTTGGTCGTCAGGTGATTGAATTCACTTCACTTCAGAAATGTTGATACCCACTTCAGATTTATTTTCTTAGTGATGGCAGCAAAAAATGGTATGCGGATAGCAAAATATAAATTTTCATTACAAAAGAATAACTTGCTCAGAAAATGGACACAGGTACAAGATAGATTTGATATTGTCCATGCTTATGATCCAACCAGTTCGGATTACCTTGTGAATCAGTGGATATTTTATATCAAATGTCAGACTTTCATGACTCTCCACATTTTCAGCTTCTGATATCCCAACTAAAATTTTTATTATGCTCACCAAATGGCCGATAGCAATGCTATTGAATTTGTAACTGACTTTAGTGTAGTTAATTTGGATGGGGAAAGTGGACTGGAAGATAAAATGATATGCATAAGCAGTCATCTGGTCCACAAATATGAGCACGGGTGTAATGAAAACGAGGATGAGGTATTATTAAGATTCTTAGATGTGTTGAATTGACGAGGACTCAGTTTGCCAACATTTTCAACTGTTTATTTTGTGCACTGCACTTATGTAAGTTACAACCAGGTGAAAGGAAAAGAAAAGAACTGCAGAAATTACATAATGACAATTTGTTCATTTATCGATGCTCCTTGGCAAGTAATTCAAGGGCCCGCCGAACAGTAGTAAAATATTCTGATGAAAGGATTTGTTTTGGATAACAGAGATCGTGAACGTGAATTGGGATGTCTTCGTCGAAAGGCAAAACTTACAAATTAAACATGACAATTTCATGCAATGTGAAAACTCTACCTGGTTTGTTGATATCTTATCAATGCTTGTTTTTTGCTGCTCTCTTATGACATATTCGTCCTGTTCTGCCATTATCTTTCAGATTTGTTCCCTATTTTACAGACATACATTCAGTTAAAGAGCTCACTGATTTGATATATTTGTTCACCAGCTTCAATAACTTGTGTACGAAAATGTGAAAAATGTGTGCACGTTTATCTAGAATGATGCAAATGTTTCCAACCCCCCTCTCAACTGATGCCCCCAAATTTGGTCATTCTTTGATCTTCCAAGCCAATGGATCTTACCTAGACTTTTAATTGATACAGGGTGGACATAAATTGTGTTTAGACTGCTAATTACTGATTTTTGGCTCATTTTAGCACTCAATTCGAATTTTATTTGGCACATTGTGGGTATAAATCTATTTGCGGTGATAATTTCTAACTTCTGGCTGACTTTCAAGAATATATTTGGTGCGGGTTTGGAAAAATTCAGCAAAAGCTGAAAATTTAGTAATTTTTCACCATTTAGGCTATTTTTAATCCGTTTTAGCCCCAATTACAATATCATATGGCACATTGTCGGTGTAAACATGTTTGAGGTGATCATTTGTAACTTCTGACCGACTTTTAAGAAAATCTATTTTGAGCACATGTCCAGATACAACATGAGTCACATAATTTCGAATGGAATCAACTTCTCGGACCCGAGCATGGAGTTTCCAGTCCTTTCACTTAAGATGCCTATGGGACAGACAAAAGTTGAAATTGTGTCAAAAGTCTGTTTAAAAGCAAATAAGTTGGATCGTAAGTGTTGAGCGATATAAACAGAAAAGAATAAAGTAAACAATGAAATAATAAAGCAATGATTCATATGAAAATGTCAACGATTTCTCGCTGGCACAACCTTTTACGGAAGCCACTTCCGTTGCGCCCATGCTTCTGGTTTCCCTCACTTTATTGCAGTATTCAATAGCTGAGGTTATGTCATCCATTATTAAGTAATGCCAAACGGCCCCTGAATGCGAAGACTATATTTAAGCACCATGCAGCACACATAACTCATGCTTATTATTCCATAATGCATCACGGGTAATGTTCGTATTTTTTAAATAGAAACATTCAAAATGGTGGATACGTTGTTCTCAGATATTTTTAAAAGGCTTTAAGGATTTAAGGCTAATAGTTTTAAAATGATCTAAATTATGAAACGGCTTCATGTTTTACTACTTAAAGGCGGGTCTGATTTGATACTTACGAGTGAAAAGTAGTACGAGTGAATCGCTTAGTACGAGTGAACAGTCAATTTATCTACCAAAGATTACATCACATAGACACTACCTACATTGAAAATGCTTGAACCCCGTAATAATGATAGTCCTAAAATCAGTTATCTAAAAATAGTTATTAGTACGTATCAGGCGATGGTCGGGGTTTTCCAGAAAGAACGATTTGGCAGTTCCATTGTTTTGGGTATTGCGCGCGACGCGTAAAAGTGAGGTCATGTGAATGTGTGTCATATTCAAGAAGATTCAAGAATTCTCTCTTGTCGTAAAATCAATCATGATGTTGTTAATAAGAGGGTGGCAATGCAAGTTTTAATTGTGGACTTATTAGTTGCAATATATCGATAGTATAGAAAGGAAGGGTTATAATTTATTATTCTAAACAAAACTTTTTCCAATCCTCGCGGACTTTGTCAAATTCAGGTTCAGTTAGTACCTCAAAAATTACAGAATAACATTTCCTTGCCAGTTCCAACCATGTACTGTGGTATTGTACATCACTGTGGTATCTGCTGATAGCAAACAGGTATGTGATACCACTATTGCTTATGGTCTAGTTTTCGGGTATTTTCTGGTATTTTTAGGTATCTGAAGTGTTCTCAGTGCTGGTCTAACGTGAGATTTTCTGTTCCTAGTATGTTCACAAATCTTTGATATTTTTAAGGGTTTTGTTCGTTTAAGCTTTATTTTCATAAAAAAGAAACATCTACAACCTAAATTTTGAGCTAATTCTTCCAAACTCTTTCTTCCAAATTCGTCCTTTTATAAATTAGACAAAAATTCAAGAAGTGTAAACATGTACTATGGATAGCTAAGAATATTCAATTTCTGGCCTTTCGTAAACATATTTATTTGGTAAGTGGTACAAAATTTAAATATTGCTTTGAGCAACAGATGATTTCTGCTAAACGTTTTTGCCATACATTGATCATAGCAATCGTATGAAGAGAAGTGAAAAAGCTTTTTACGATGAATTTACAGAAAAGGAGAACACCAAAACACATCGTCAAAATAACAGTCACGAGAGCGACACCTTTTCTGACACTCGTGTTATTAAAAAAGGAGTAAATTGTAAATAAATTCTCTTTGTCGACAGACAACCGGCTTCTTTGTTGTGATAAATGCAACTTCTATAGCGGCAAGATAAAAAGGAGAACGAGCTTTGGCTGATAATCTAAAAAAAATTCTCTTGATAGTTATCAGCACATGGTGCGTTTTCAAGCAAATGCTGTTGTTTTGCGAAGTCTGTTTTGGGATCTGTTGACTTGGCTTTGTTTACACCATTCGGTAAAGTTTACTTCCACCACCAGCCCCTGGGCAGCCCTTATCCCTCCTAAGTGACGCAGTATTACTAAAAAGAGTTCTTCCTTGGTCAGATGGCGCAGAGAGACTGGTCTCCAATTACGTTGAGCTGGATGTCGATGTTCACCGGTGGGTGATTGGGAAGTAATGTGGCGACTAGAAAATGAAGTATGTTAACATCGAAGATCACCTAGCTCAGTTGGTAGAGCGCACGCCGCGAAACCGTGGGTCACAGATTCGATCCCCGGCGGTGACATATTTTTTATTTCTCTAGTGTTCTTTTCAAAACTAAAAATATTTCTATTATTTTGCAAACATTACTGTGTCTACTACTGAAACCCAGCACGTGTTGCCTGATTCTGTCATGTAGCCTCTACGACGGGCTGGTTAGAATTACAACTTAAAGCAAAGCATATACTTTGGATCTCCCGCTCCGAACAAAACTCTGGTTGAGAGGACACAGAATCAGTATGGGAATTGCGACCATTTAGTAACAGACTTGCCAGCAAAGAAAATCATTCTCAAATTTGGTCAACAACGCTTTTTAAGTTTTTGCTTCTCCTTATGTCTTATTTGCAAACAGGAAATTACTTATCTGCCATTTGGCAGACAGAACTGACAAACAAGTTGGAAATACAAAGCTAGGATAAATCATTACAACATTGCCAAAATCAATATTTCTGAAGAAAATTTTATTACGACAAGAAATAAGAACATGAAAAATTGGCCACTGAACATTGAAGGTAATTCTATTTGAAGAAAAGATATCTTTCTCGGCTTTGTTTCCCAAATTTTCAGAAAATCTTCAAATTTTAGCTCCACGAGGGCTTTTTATTCGAAGTGGAGGAATGTGAATTCTGTCTGCCGTTTGGTCGTCTGGCGCTGCCTCTGTGGTGCATCAATGTTGGCCAGTGATGAAAACACGCACTCACAACGAGCCGAGGCATAACCGGCTGTGACAGCAAGGCGGTATAGCATTGTCAGAACTGGTGTCGTCTCCCCATGATTCGTGACCATGTATGTGGCCACTTTCAACAGATCAACATTGTCCTTTTGAGCTTCGTGTTTAAAGGACCCTTTCTCATACTCCTTCAGCAACATTTTAGCAAAAACACGGCACTCTGCAACCATATCTTGGGCGGTAATACCCTTCACCACAAATTTTTGCTCCACAACAGGAATGGTTAGTGCCCATTCGTACGATGGAGCCAACAGTGTTGGGTCGAGAAACCCATCGT
>JAAAKM020001164.1:0-15102 GCA_010016025.2 Alatinidae sp. Z8VKAUB7J3 | reverse complement strand
TTGCTATAAAAGTATGAATCGGTCACAAAAGCACCCCAATCGTGGCCTATCGAGCACCCCATTCCTAAATCAAAATTCAAAATGCGAATAGAGCATCAAAAACGTTATGAACGGAAACGAAAAATTATGAAAAGAGGTGAATAATACATTTAATAGTATTGGTCTGTATATATCAGAGATCTCCACGACACTCCTAGCAGATATGTAGAAGGCGAGAAAGCCTAAGCAAATATAGTTTTTAAAAATTCTCAAAGCATTAGACGCCTATTGTAAGTGTTTTAACCTCTAGGTTACAAAACATTACCTGCTAAACATCTCTCAAATATTAAAAATCAAGTGCATAGCCAACTTACTTAATTGCTTGTCAGATATTTCGTTATCCTCTACATCACTATCAAGTTGAGATGTGGAAAACTGAGAGAAAGTACGATCTGATTTCTGCAGATCCTCAACAGGAATCGGTCCTTTACGATAAAGACTTGCATCAAGTCTCGCTTCCCTTCTAGATGAGAGGTAATCGCCCCATTTTCCTTTGAGATCTGTGTCATCTGCAAGAAACTGAAAGAATGAAGAATATTCTGTTTTATTAAAATGGTCTCATAGCAAACGTGACTCAATCAAGTCTGCAAGAAATTATCTGCAAGAAACTGAAGGAATGAAGGATATATTCCGTTTTATTAAAATGGTTTCATATCAAACGTGACTCAAATCAAGTCTGCAAGAAACTGAAGGAATGAAGGATATATTCTGTTTTATTAAAATGGTTTCATAGCAAACGTGACTCAAATCAAGTCTATTCAAATGCAAGAATCATACTCTGTCACTAAAAATTACTAATGCAAAAAGAAGGGAACGAGGAAATAATATCCATTTGTATAAGACAATTTCAGAAACTAGATCCTTATCCGAATTTATAAAATCTTCATTTCACTCGACATTTACAATTCTTGCTGGTGATTTTGTTTATAGCTTTGCGTTGTTGATCCTATTGTGAAGGACCGTCACGTGAAAAGATGACAACTGTCGAATATGACGGATGAAGGTGACAATGTATTGATCAATCTACTCCGCTACAGTCAAACGAGCTTTCCTTCATTCAGTGGTTCTTAATTAACATAAGCTGCGCACGCACTTTACAAGAATCTTGTGATGACAACTTTTCTGTGAGTAATTTGACAAGGAGCATAGTTTGAATTTAAAATCTTTCAAGGTCAAACAAACTACTTTGTTTGGGTCTGCGAACCTGGTTTCCACATTTACGATGCTTACAATCGATTTTCTTTTCAACCTTGCTCCGTTGATCCCCTTGTGAAAGACTGGCACATTATACGATAGCAGCTATCGATTGTGACATGCTTAAAGGTAAAAACGTATTGATAAGTCGACTATGGTGCAGCCAAATGAGCTTTCCTGCGTTTAATCACAGATCTGTGGAGTGGCCATTCTACAGATCTTTGGTTAATGACTCTTGATTACTATAACCTGCGTGCGCACTTCACAAGAATTCTGTGCAGCTTCGACAACTTTTTTTGCTGTCTGATTCGCAGACCGTAATAAAGACGTTTGTTTGGGTCTTCAATACAGGCTAGTCATATCAATTCTCTATCAAGCGCACTATTGACCGTCAATCTTTTCATGGAATCTACTTATTGACAATAGGCTCCTAACTCGTGAATTTGACTAGTGACGTCATACTTTTGTAATTCATTTTATTATTAGATAATGCTTGAAGCATTAAAAGTGGTTTGTCCAAAGGTACAGTAAATTTGTTTATTTCACTGCACATTCATTACAGGGAACACGTCGAACTATCAACACGTCCAATTTCAATGAGATATGTTGCTTATTCCCAATGTCTACTTCTCGACTAGCTTGTTTAGCTGCTCACTGTCAAATTCTTAAACATCAACAACGTTTCTACAGAGATTATTGACTTAGATCAATTATAATACATTTTTGACTAGATTGGATTTCTTTGGTTTATGAATGTCAATGGAAGTGTAATATTGCCTGTCGCGATTTGTCCAGATGTGACGAGCATCCCAATTTATTACGTCAAGGGCAGCTTTTGAATCAACTCCTCTGACAAGCGCAACAAGTAGCAACTAAGAACATCCTTGAATTCTCTTGTAGGACAATATCGCTTGCATATTGCAGCAATTGATCATGACCAGGGGTGGTGTCACCAAATCAAAAAAGGAAGCGCTGAGAGATGAATGACAAGTTTATCATTTTATTCTATTTTTGAGAAGACACATGAGAAATAGAAAATATGTCACCACTGGGGATCAAACCAACACTACCAACTGAGCTAGAAGACCTCCAATGCTAAAAAACTCTTCTCTAGTCCCCACATTATTCCCTAATCATCCACCGGTGGACATTGACATCCAGCTCAACGGAGTTGGAGATCAGCCTCTCCGCTCCATGTGACTTGACCAAAGAAGGTCTGCCATGCGACACGTCTATCTATTTAGAGTCCATTAAAAGTTGAAAAGTATCTTTTCTACTTCTCTAGTGTCTTTTCAAAACTGACATTTTAAATCCTCTCTTCTCGATGTTACTTCAATAATAAATACTATTCCATTTGATCCTCAAGGAAGATTTTGCATCTTTTGACAATAAAGGTAACATGGGACTCTCTCTTCCTCTTTTTCATCTTCTTTTTTTCTTCTTCTTTTGCTCGCTTCAGTGTTTTATTTATTCTCTTCGCCAGAGAAAAGAATTACTTAGCAAAAATAAGGGACCGCAGCCTTCTTACGCCTCCACAGTGGCTCAGTCACTGGTGACTAATTGTGTCTTTTGGCCTTAATGAACAAACTTTTCTCACGACTTTCAACCAATGGCTTAGGGGGGCTTAAGTTGTCCCAGCTAGAATTTAGACTATACATTGTCACTTTCAGTTGAATTTACCCACCTCTGACATTTTTGTATAGATGTAACCAAGTGTGATATAAAATTGAATGGATTCTATTGTAAGGATTATTTCCGGAGAATGATGAAACTTATGACCACCACCCCCCTTTCATATTTTGGAAATCCCAACCGCCTCCCCCGCTCTTAGAGGGCCAGCTTCATGACTGGTATAACTGGGGTCTCCTATCCCATCTTGTCAGTTAAAGTCTTCACAACCACAAGGGATAGTTTTAGACAAGTGAGTTGCTAGTAATGAAGGTTTAGAAGGACACCGTCCACAAAACTTAATTGGGTTCTCCTTGCTTTACAAAGATGGTGAATATTTCACCCGAATGACACGGGAATGTGCAAAACGGAAGATTAAATATTCTGAATCTTGTAGAAACTGAAAAAGAACTCTCACTGAAACTAGGCGTCCAGGTTTGCTGCTAAGAAACATAAAACTATCAAAACTTCATTGGTGATTTACCTGTTTCTTGACAATTTCTCTTCTATCATCAAACACAAGTGAACTTCTTATTAAGATCGATTTAAAACCTATCTAAGAATAACTTTTAAGCTATTGACCTCTGATCAAAACCTGGATTTACAACTTGAGGCAAAGATGAAAGGTATTGATTGAAATTTGAAAACAAGTCTGGAGATGGATCGAATTACGCAATAAAACTTACAAATGTTGAGGAAGCTGTAAATATTGTGAGAATTACTGTCTGTTAGGATTTTTTACAGGTTCACATGTCTCTGTTTGCCGAACTATAGAATAATTGCCTTTTAATGGAACCACAAATATATTCAAATGATGTGTTACGTAGTGTTTGGGCCCTTGTAGCGTCTGTGAATACTTTTCCAGGGAGAATATATCGAGTACGTCAGACCGAGTAGCTTGCAGAACCACTTAAGGATTTAGTTTAAGGCCTTATGTGCATGGTACGGATCCATGTGGATCTGAAGGAGACGAACTTGTTTGAATCTGCTATCCATACAAGTTTGGGTCCTCTTATGAAAGTGGACCAGTTTGGACCCGATTCCTAAGAGGCTTGTAGTTAATATTTGGGATCTGATCCAAACTAACACAGATAAAAAATGAGCTGGAAAACTACCTCTAAGAGGTAAATATGACGTGATCCTCTATTCAGAATCTATTTTCGACCTTGTATTGACATGTCAGTCATAATTTCCCATTGCTTATATCTCGATGTTACATTTCACCGCAGCTGGTATTACAATACAAGGAATTGCTGATTTGCTAATTGAAATAGCATGCAGGGTTCTGGATCCAAACGGATGCGATTCTCCTGGTAGCACGTTTATACAGGATCTGTACCAGTTGGAATCCGTACCAGTTTGGATCCGTACCAGTTTGGATCCCTAACAGTTTGGATCCGTACCAGTTTGGATTCCTACCAGTTTGGATCCGTACCAGTTTGGTTCCGTACCAGTGTCAACAAGGTCAAAGACTCCTTGAAAAGAATAACAACCGACTGTATTAAACCTGCTTCTTAAAACCACTTTTGAACAACCCTAACGTTCCTACGACATCAGCCCTTGAGAATAAGATATACGTTGGCGTAAAGGTGTCTTTAATACTTTGGATAGAATTTAATTTCGAAAGTTATTTAAATATGGTCTTTGCAGCTGCTCGTGTACCGAAAATAAAGTATAAACACGTAATGCATTTCTGGGGATCTTAAAGTCAGTGATAATTTGAAACACTGTACTAAAAATGCCAACGCCTGCAGTGTGGATATCTGTTTGCATGTGTAATTCATGCTTGTATTTTCCAGGGTGTGTTTTTTGTGTACATGCACGTTCGATACTTTTGTGTTTTAGAATATGACTGTCAACATGTGTGTTTGTCTCTCTCTGTGCATCTTTGGGTGTGTCTCTGGGTGTGTCTTTGTGGGTGTCTATGTGTGTCTCTGTGTGTGTCTGTGTGTGTGTGTCTATGTGTGTCTTTGTGGGTGTCTATGTGTGTGTCTCTGTGTGTGTCTTTGTGTGTGTCTCTGTGTGTCTCTTTGTGTGTGTCTATGTGTGTGTGTCTCTGTGTGTGTCTATGTATGTGCCTCTGTGTGTGCCTCTGTGTGTGTCTGTGTGTGTGTCTATGTATGTGCCTGTGTGTGTGCCTCTGTGTGTGTCTGTGTGTGTGTGTCTCTGTGTGTGTCTCTGTGTGTGTCTCAGTGTGTGTCTCTGTGTGTCTCTCTGTGTGTCTCTCTTTGTGTGTCTTTCTATGTGTGTCTGTGTGTGTGTCTCTGTGTGTGTCTTTGTGTGTGTCTTTGTGTGTGTCTATGTGTGTGCCTCTGCGTGTGTCTTTGTGTGTCTCTCTCTCTCTGTCTCTCTCTGTGTGTGTTTCAGTGTGTGTGTATGTGTATGTGTCTCTGTGTGTGTCTCTGTGTGTCTCTGTGTGTGTCTGTGTGCGTGTGTGTCTGTGTGTATGTGTAAGTGAGTGTTTGTCTGTGTGTAAGTGAGTGTGTGCCAATGTGCAATTAAGCGTTCGAGTGTATGAGTGTTGGTTGGGTATGTGCGCCGGTGATTATGTCGATTGGGAGTGGATGAGTCGGCTTTAGTGTTTTGATTAGATGTGCATAAATTTTTGAGCGTATGCATATGTATTATCTCCGCTTGTTAGCAAGTGTACCTACCCGTGCTTTTGCGCATGCCCTTTGTGGATTATCTAAGCAGGGATGCAGACGATTTCGTTTCGTTTAGGTTTTCTTGTGCATGGATAAGTTGCACTCGCTTTACTCTAAATTCGTAAACTTTAGGCCTATTGTTAAAATTTATAGAAAACGAAGACACACATTTGACGAATCCTTTAGGCAATCGTCTATTAGTTAATCGTCGGTGTTACAGTGCAATTTCCGTTTACCTTACTAGACGTGAGTCATTCGTTTCGATTAGCTAAATTTGGTCATCGTACTTAAGTTAGGTAATCAAAGACTTAGGTAATCCGCCGATATTACATTAATTACCTAAAAGATGACGTCACTAGCTAGGCACTCCTTTGGCTCAGGTAATCAAATACTCTGATAACGGCTAATACTGTTTTATCCAAGAGGTCACGACATCACTAAAATAAGCTAGAAATCGCATTTTTCTAGACATCTTACTTTGAGTATACTTCGATATGTTTGTAATGCTAGGTTACTGTTCCCATTAAAAGTGGAGAACAGGTGGAGAAAAGATAGGCCTAGTCATTAACTTTGGCCTATGGAAAGCCATTAGTAATACGGAAATCAAGGTCAGTAAGGAGGGGTTCTACTTGACGTTTGAGCTTGACTCATGGTTTGCTTCTGCAACAAGTGTTCCAAAGTAACAGTGAAAAGGGAGAGCCATCATATATTGATCGCTTAAGTTATTTAGAGACTTTTACAACCCATTTAGCGTATTTCCTATGGATCCCATTGCTGCCACAGGGTCTTGGAATGAAAGAATTCCATCGCGGCAACAACACAGCTATAAGCTAAAATTGCGGGAGCTATTACAGCATAACGGCATTGTGGAAACAATTTAAAACACAAGTATACGCCTTATAGGAACAGAATTCAGTGTGCATGTACATCACCTTCACGAGGCTTCCTCTTCGATTTCTTGTCTTCCGTATAGATGAGGCTCTTGGTCTATTCCTGCGTGATTCCATATTAGCTCCTTCTGTTCTCTTTACATTGCCATTAGGTTTAACTAGGACTCCATGCCCTTCTACTGTTTCAACTACGTCTTCTTCGCCTTCGTCTAAATGATAACCTTCATTCCCTGTGCCATGATCTGTCCCAAGATTTTGAAGAGAAATATCTTCATCCTGATCGACAGCAATTAAATATCTTCTTCCAGTCTGTTTAGACTGCGAATCTTGTCTGTAGTTTTTCATGCCTACAATGTATCAGATTTCTGGAAATGTGTTTCCTTGGCTTAGTTTTAGCCTAGGATATACATTGATTGTCAATGATGTACATGAAAGCCTTACCTTGTGTTTCTGGCTATTGGTGTCTTTAGTGATCTGGGACAGTCTTCGCATATTTTCACACCAAATTCCTTTGTAGTCAATATACTTCTTCGGGTTATTTACTTAAATCTATCCAAGTTGACATTTCATTTCGTTCCCTCAAACAACTTTTGTTTCATCACTATCTACTAGAAAAGGAAGATGATAGCGTACGGCAAATAGCTGAATATTTCCTTTTCTCTTTGATGGCCATAGAGGGCGAGGTTTGATCTCAATCCGTCTTTATGATTTACCAAACGTATACAAAACGTGCTGTCCTTCCATTTGGGTTCACATACAACCTACATACTAACTGACTCCATTTATTGTGTCATTCTGGACCCATCTCTTTTCTCTCCTACATTCTAGTAGAGGCAGATCAAGGAATGGATTGCAGATGGCTTTAAAGGGGCCGACTTTAGCACTTGACATGGTGGCTTGCATGGATTTTGCTGTGGAGTCCTCTCTCAGTCGCCACTATACATATGTTGTATAGTGTTACTGTACTGTTGTTACTGTTACTAATTCATATTCTACATTAATTAACATTCTTAGACCAACTAAAATACAAATTACCTAATTAGCCTCTCTTAGGTCAGAATGAAAAGGGAAAAACTTATGAAAGATCCACTGTTCCGCCAGTGATATCGAGCGCTAATTAAACCTCTTACCAGAAAACAGTAAAAAATAGTTATAGTTAGCAGAACATGTTCTCAGCTAATGTCCGTATTACCTGCAGTTACAGGGATGTAATACGTTGGTAACGTGGGGCTAAGGTGATTGGATGATGTAATACGCTGAAAAGCTCAATGGTGAAAACTCAAGACCACGAGGATTCGAACCCCGTCCTTCATCGTGGCAACTCCGATAGGTTAGCCATTACACTAATGTCCGGTAGCATTTTTTCAATTGACGTCACTACTCTGTAAGCCATCCTACATTTAAAAGTAAAGGTCAAAGCAAGACTGACAGAGAGCAAAGTAAAACAAAAAGAAATATAAAAATAATAAAAATGAAACGAAAAACAAAAAATAGAAAAAGAGCATGATAAGAAAGGGAATAAAAAGTAAATTGAAGGAAGTGTATGAAAACAAGAAATAAGACGATGAAAAAAAAAGTCAAAAAAAATGTGAAAAAGGAGATCATTTAAAAAGTAAAATGAAAATGAAGAAGGAGATGGGGAAAATTTAACGAAAAATATGTGAAAAGGAAACAGAGAAAATAATTTAAAAGAGTGAAGAGGAAAGAAGAGCAAAGAAGATGAAGAAGTACATTAAAGAACTAGATCTCATAACAACAAAAGTAGATACAACAAAAATGAGGAAAATGTGAGAAGGAATTATCGATTGGTAGAAAAGGTTGGTAGAAAGTAAGAAAGTAACAAACATTAAGAAGGAGGAAAAGTAAGAAAAGCAAGAGAGGGCAAAGAAAATAAGGAAAAGTTCAGCAGTGTTAAACAGCTGCGGTAACTTCAGCTGTGAAAGAAAACGAACCATATATTTTGGGTACGCAAAATAGGCCGACAAAAGCTTTCTTGTTCTTGTCAATATCAAGTTTAGATATTATAACTGTATACAGACTGTTAAAGAGCAACTGTAGAATACTTAAAATCTATCTTCGTAGACGAGATCAAATCCCTTTACCCGACAGCCAGTTTACTAGCCTTCCAAATACGGGACTAAACCGGAAACGCTCTTTACGCTGTAACGACCTTGGTAACGTGGTGGCAACGGCGTTTTCAATACAGGGTTTTCTTATTGCCGCTGCAAATATGTCTATACTATTGGAGGTATCACGCAAGATATATTAAAGATTTTTGATAAATGAAATGAACTTGCAAGTATATTTGGTCGAAGGAGTTCTTCTTAGGTGATAAGTCTAAATCTGTTGAAATAATTTCAGCATCTCGTAGAAAATACTGTGCTGGGCATCTCGTTGCCACCGCGTAACCAAGGCTGTCATAGCATGTAGTTTACTGGCGTATTAAGGCTTTACGATGACACAGACTACTGTAATGAGGCAAAACTGGATTTCAACTAACAAGTTGATAGCGTATTATAAATGTACACATATTATTGTCGAGTCTACACCTACTGCATTCTCTTAGATACTTTCCTTAGATTTATGTATAGTCGTCAGGATGTTATCTTTTTGATGACACCATCAGAATGTGATGTTGTTTTATTGCTGATTGAGTAAGGGCAATATACCTTCAGGACAAAAAACGATGTCGGCCAAAATTTTCATAAGCTGAAAACAATTCCGTCACTTTTTTCCGACGAAAACTTTTGTCAATTTGTATAGAGCACTAAAGTGATAACGTCACAAAAACTTTTTTCGAGGAATCGCAATTATTACTATATCACAGTGTTAACCCTACCACCGAATGCCAGTATACCAAATATTACGCTTAAATCTCGTACCAGCTGCGAGGAACGGCCATTGAATTTGCAAAAGTCCTTAAGGCAACACTGTTAATTTTACTGTTAATAAAATTATGAACTGTGTTGATTTAACAAAGTTTTGATAGGCAGGATTTAAAGTTTGAAAGGGCGTATCTCATTGATTGCTTGAGGTGCCATTTTAAAATTTGGACAGGTTATTTATGTAAACAAGAAGAAAGCAATGAGTTTCAAAAATTATTTAATTTCTGATATTCATTAAATCGTGACGTCACACTTTAGTACTCTATTGTGAAGGAATATTAATGGTCTTCGTCGCTTCGGTCCAGGGTTAGAGATCACTAGATAATTACGTACTCGATAAATTATGTTATCACTCCTTTCTTGACGTATCCTTTGATACACGATTATGAACAGTATCAACAACAAAAATACTCCATTAACTTGTACTTGGTATGCAGGAATAGGAAGTAGTAGGCCTACTTCTAACTATCTGAATTCCGCCGCGCAATAATATTCAGCTTCATATCTATGGATCTTGTAATACGTAACTGCCTGAAAAGAAGCTTTGAGCCCCTTGTGTCGGCCCGTTTCCTCATCGGACAAAACACTGTTCGACAAAAGTTTCGTCACCCCCAAAAACTTCGTCACTTTCGTCGGACGAAGTTCGTCCGATAAGGTACCACCGATCGTCCTTACGTATATCAATTTGTAATGAGTTTTGTAAGAAAGCCTGATTCAGACTAACATATAGCTTTTTCTAATTTGCCACGTTAATTGGAAAAACAATTACCGTAACAAATTAGTGTATGTGTATGTCTATGTGTATGTCTATGTGTATGTCTATGTGGATGTGTGTGTGTGTGTGTGTGTGTGTGTGTGTGTGTGTGTGGATGTGTGTGTGGATGTGTGCACACGTTTGTGTATGTGTGTGGATGTGTGCAAGCGTTTGTGTATATGTTTACTTTAACCATATATAAATGTACAGCTTTTAATCTGTGAATGATAAATATCTACATTACAATACTTAATACCAACATACACTATTGTAAAGACCACTCAAATTTGTTGTTACATTTCCATAAAGCCAATATTCGGAAAGCAATGCAAGGGAAGGATACTTACATAGCTTTGTTTGTTTTTGTCAAATATGAATTGACAAAATATGAAATGCGTCTCTGGAAAGGGAAATTCAATGATATGTGTAATTGGATATCTAAGAGAGCATATGCTTTAATGGCTAGCTCTTTGATGGAAACCTGAGTTTCAGCTATAAACGATTTAGACTACTTAAGTGAAAAGTCACAATACGATAAAACTTCAAATTTGCCAAAAGTTTGCCCTGGTCACATTCTCGTCGTTCGTATAGAGAATGCATCCGAATTTGGAAACGATATCTCGACAAACACAACCAGAATTATCTTTTTAAAGTTTGTATCGCGCCTATCAAAACTATTTGAACCCAGTTTAAAATTTCGGAATCAGCAAAATTAACGGTAATTCCCTACGGCCTATTTCTAATTGAAATGTCTGTTACACGCTTAAAACAGAAAATAGTTGGAAAGATGTTTTAGAATGAGTACTGTTGTCATTGATGTCACGGTTTATTTTACTAAAGAAGTCATAAAAACAAACGTCTATCATCTTCTGCCTCTATCATAACTTATATTCACTTCATACTCGTAATGCCAGACAGCTATCTATGATCAGAGTTTGTCGATAAGCTTTAGCAAATTAAATGGCTTTTAAGATTTACACTAAATACGAACTCTTTTAGAAATTTTAGTTCTTTGTCTGTTCTTGACCTTCAGATAGCAACAGCAATCTTACGCAGCCTCGTACTGGTGTCCGTAAGAATTTCCAGTGGGGGGAAGATGCTAAAACTGGAAGACCTGTGATAACCTTTGTGATGTGCTTGGAGTGACATGTTAAAATATTGTTGTTCAAAAAAGCTTACATTTAGGCTATTTTATGACAATTTATGTCTCCTGCTTTCCAAGAATTGTACTTTTCACTCAAAGACCTGGGGCATCACTTTGCGGGGTGCTTGGAGAAATATGTGAAAATGTTACTGTTAAAGCCCTATATTTAGCTACTTTCAGACAATTTCTGCCTCCTGCTTTCCAACAATTGTACTTTTCATTAAAAATCCGCCAATATGATATTTTGTACACGGTATGTACGGTTGGCATCGTTGGAGCAGATCGTCGTTATTGTAAACTAAAAAAGAGGGCTTATGCAGTTCAAATATAACTGTTGAAGTATTTGTGTGCAGTGTTGATCCATTGATCTATCTCTACACAGAATCTATCTACTTTCTTCGGCAAGGGAAAAATAGAAAGCAAAACAAAATGACTCGTCCTACTGAATGAAAAGTGCGTTGATGTAATTTGCTTAGATGAGGAATAACGAATCACCGTAATGATTTGGCATTTTCACCATAGGGAATTCCCAGTTTCTGCAACATGATCGTTGATACAGGAACCGTACCTTTGTAAATGGTAGTCTACGAATCAAAGAGCCTTAACGGACACTGGGGACCATATTAAAGCTACCCTAGATGATCCGAAAACCCAGGAAACAAGGTAACTTATGCTAAGGGTAAACGAAGCGCCCATGGGTGATGCCCCTTACCTTTCCAATGGTCGCAACACTTCATTAGTGGCTATAGGGTTTGAACTCGTGACCATAGAAATGGAGCCGGTGACTCGCATATGGATTCGAATTCCAATACATTAGGTGCTTCACATAAAGGTGTCCCGTACAGAAAAAATAATACTATTGACTTCATGGCTAAATCGCAAAAACATCTCTAGCACAGCTGATTAAGTATTCTACTTTATTAATTAAAAATATAAACGTGAGTGCTTGATGATGGTTATTATGTTATCAAATAACAACTATCTTTAATGCCATACCTTAACCAAACTTTTCCTTCTTTTCTTCAGCGAAATTTGAAGTGCGCTTCGCTTACGTTCACGCATCCAAAGTGGCAGATCTTCCATCGCAGGATAATCATCCAAGGTTACGTGACTTTAAAATACGAGATAAATCTTCGTCTTCTTTAAAAATTATCCTTAAGGTAGTTCGTGCAGTGGGAGGTTATGGAAACTGAAGTATGTTTCTAATTGATTCCAAAATAAACATATGTAATCTTGAAGTATATAGATACGCCGCTTTAAATGAGAAGGGACCATTGACGGCAAAATTAAAAAGTGGACCGCTCACTCCTTGTTATGCTCTTCCAATTACGAAACAGTTGCTCCATTCGGAACGTCCAACTAGTGACAGAAATGTAGATGTGTTGAGGATATATTCTTAGCGATGCTAGTCGATATTCATAAATAGCTGTCTTCAGAAAGACATAAGAGCCCTTATTCTAACTGCTGTAGGTCTTTCGCTCTCCAATGATGTTAATTGGAGTATTGCATTTTTAATAAAGTACTTGAGTGGGAAGTAAGAAATTGATGAAGATCAAAACTTCGACAAAATTTTGCACTAATCGCAATCATATTGTTAGTACAGATACTGTGTCAAAATTTGAAAACGATGTCTTGTAAATCTGTGGAGATCTCTTTGAAAATTTGAATCGTGGCAATCTCTCAATCAAAGACCCCTGATAACAGTGGGACCGACATTGAAACTACCCTATAAAACCACCAAACAGGCTAACTAATAATTAAAGGGTAGCTGGGGCGTACAAGGGCAACGCCCCTCGATTGAGACTACCGGGCAGAGAAGTAAGCAATGAGGTAGACTCGACCACCCAGTAGGACCGCCTCTCGCGGATTATGGAAAGCACCTGTCATCAATGAAGACAGATACTGTATCTATTCCTTCCAAAAGACAGAGAAGCTATTCGTATGGACGCTCCCGTTTTGTCTCCGTCCTATCACTATCACGAAGGGTTTTTTGTCACTCAACGAGGAGCCCCTCCCTAAATTCTCACGGCCCCTTTCTGCTTCCAGCTGTCCGCCGCCAATTTAGGCCAATGTGGAGTATAGCATTATCCTCCCTTTTTTGTCTCATTCTTTGGCTTCTGTACTCACGAGGTGTCCACTCTGTTGTCCAGATGCTCAACCTGTTTAATTGTTGTTTAGCTACATGTCCTATAAACACTATCACTATCACTAAGGGTTTTATCTCTCAACGAGGGACCCCTCTCTAGAAATTGACCGTCTTTTTCTGTTTCGACCAGTTCAGACTCATGTGGAGTATCACATTATCCCCAATCTTAGCTATCCCTCTTGGCCCTCTGTGCTCACGAAGTGTCCACTCTGTTTTTTCGGATGGTCCACCTACTCACTTGCTGTTTAGCCGCATGTCCTATAAACACTGTCACCATCACTAAGAGTTTTTATCACTCGACGAGGGTCCCCTCCCTAGAAATTGACCGTCTATTTCTGTTTCAAAAGGTCTGTTGCCAATTCAGACCAATGTGGAGTATCTCATTATCTCCAATCTTTGCTCTCCTTCTTGGTCCTCAGTACTCACGAAGTGTCCACTCTGTTTTTTCGGATGGTCCACCTGTTTACTTGCTGTTTAGCTACACGTCCTATAAACACTATCACTATCACTAAGGGTTTTATCTCTCAACGAGGGATCCCTCCCTAGAAATTGACCGTCTTTTTCTGTTTCGACCAGTTCAGACCAATGTGGAGTATCTCATTATCTCCAATCTTTGCTCTCCTTCTTGGTCCTCAGTACTCACGAAGTGTCCACTCTGTTTTTTCGGATGGTCCACCTGTTTACTTGCTGTTTAGCTACACGTCCTATAAACACTATCACTATTACTAAGGGTTTTATCGCTCAACGATGGACCCCTCCCTAGAAATTGACCGTCTTTTCCGTTTCGAGCTGTTTACCGCCAATTCAGACTTATGTGGAGTAGCACATTATCCCCAATTGTTGGTCTACCTCTTGGTCTTCTGTACTCACGAGGTGTAGACTCTGTTGTCCAGATGGTCAACCTGTTATGTTGCTGTTTAGCCACATGTCCTCTAAATACTATCACTATTCACTAAGGGTTTTATCACTCAACGAGGGACCCCTCTCTAGAAATTGACCGTCTTTTTCTGTTTCGTGCTCTTTGTTGCCAATTCAGACCAATGTGGAGTATCAGATTATCCTGCCAATCTGTATTTGGATATCTTGATAGCAGCAATGATATC
This sequence comes from Alatinidae sp. Z8VKAUB7J3, assembly GCA_010016025.2. Classification (NCBI taxonomy): domain Eukaryota; kingdom Metazoa; phylum Cnidaria; class Cubozoa; order Carybdeida; family Alatinidae; species Alatinidae sp. Z8VKAUB7J3. Next base: position 634 of record JAAAKM020001164.1, on the reverse strand, counting down.
AACAATTACTAATTCTTGATGGATTCGGTTACTTGTCATTCTATTCCGTACCTTGATGCCAGTATGATCTTCTCCACCTTTCTCTCCTTCCCTCCTATAACATCAAGTTAATATAAGTACATTTAGGTTTACGATATAAATATATTTCGCTTTCAATAAGTACTCGATTCGGCTTGTCCGGGTATTAACCTAGGTACGTTATTGTGAATGACATAAGATTTTCTTACTTCAAACAATAGTTAACCATATATGAAAACGTAAGGTTTCCTGTCCCACAATTCTCTATAATATCTCTGCTGGTTATGTGCATGCTCTTGTCTGGCTCAAAACAATGGTACAAGCAATTGCATGTTGGTGCAAAGGACGTGGAAGCAAAATGAAGGTGAAAAGGTTACTCTTGCGCGAGCGCAAAAAAATGACAATAGTCTACGAAAAAGCGGCACAGATTCATTCTCCTTTCAATGAAAAGCAGCGAGAGTAATCAAGGAAAAGGAAAGGTAAAGGAAAGAAAAAGAATACCGTTTGCCCTAGTGCAAAAGTCCTTCTGGATTTCATACGGCAGTCTCTCAATCAAAGACCCCTGATGAGCAGTGGGCCTGACATTGAAACTACCCTAAATAAACAGAAAAACCAC
>JAAAKM020001161.1:0-15108 GCA_010016025.2 Alatinidae sp. Z8VKAUB7J3 | reverse complement strand
TTGTTAACTCAAGTTTGGAAGAGGAGACAAATCTTTGGTTGAAAACGACGCCGTTTCCCGTAACTATGTTGAAATACACAAATTTTGGAATAAAATGAGATTACTTAAGTGCAAAATTCATCATTTACCGAACATAAATCAAAGTTTAGTATGTATTTTGTGCGTTTAATGTCTACCTATCGGCCGTTTTCTTGTGAAATGTTTGTTGAAAGCATTGCTTTATTTACATCCTTGCCGAGTTAGCCTCGTTTTCGGTTATGATGATGCAACCTAATTAAGAAGGGTCTAATACTCATTGGACGCTAAAAAGTTAAGAAAAAATTTATTTCATATCGGGCTTTTCTAGAAATTTTCTATTTCTATCTTATCATTTTTTTATGATTTCTAAACGTAACATCGTTGTCATGAGGTCTTCCTAACTCTCAAGCTGTATTTCATCTCAGCCGTACATTGCAAAACTACTATTGTGGATCCTTGTGTGTTTGGTATATTTCAACGTGTGATACCCATTTCATAATTCCCTGCTTTGTTAATTTTTGAAACAGGAGTATTTTAAATAACACGGGAGCAGTCAATGTTGGCGCAACATCAGAGGTTGGTACGTACAACTTTGCTTACATTGCCTATATCTGATTTGGTTAAGGCAGTTGCTGAATTTCAACAAAACGCAAAAAGTCTAACTTACTCAACTACATAGTGTACATACACTATTCTTGGATTTATATTTAATGGCCGAGCCACATACAGAAAATTAAAAAGAACCACCTTAATCGCGAAAGCGAATCGTTTTCAATGCATGAAGAGGAAGGAGTGCAATGGCGGAGGCACATCTTTACATCAGCATTTTCAATCTTCCATTGTATTAATCCTTACTATGTTCGACAAGTTCTGAAGTGCTTATGACAAGCTCACCTTGCTACCCCCTTTCTGGTTGTAGATAAAGGGGAATCCCTCGGTTCAAGATTTACAGTCTCATTGAAATGGAAGAGTTTTGTTCAATACCTTCAATATATTACTATGAAGTTACAACCAAAACTTAAACATAGCTAAACAATTTATAGTCGCATAAACTAAAACAGCACGTCCACAAAACCTGTTGAAACAACAGGGAAACTAAAGTGAGTAACGGGACGCTCTTCTGGGAGCATAAAGATCGTACCAATGCTACCTGACCAAAAAGGAGCCTGCGATGTGCTTAAGATTGAGTCCGCTCATTACGTTACAAGATGTCAGCTTAAGTTTGAAGATCAGTCTGAAAATAAATTGTTTTCCACTGCCTTTTGCAAGATTGAGCTGCAAAATTGAGTGTCTGTGACAGAAGGCTTCCTATCAATCGTTGTAGCATTCTTATAAAACCACTCCTTACAATAAAGTTTGCAGTTGCCGTTTGTTCCATTCATCCAGAGAAACGACTCAAAACCTGCAGAAACGTGGTGGATTTACTAACGGCAGGTCTTTGTACGTTTCTTCAAAAGGGAGAAAACTTTGTAAGAAAAGGGTTTTCCTGTCCAAAGTAAGGCCGCCTTTTGGTCTAATTCATTCTTCTTCATGCACTTCTGCAACCTGTTGTCTTGAAACATAGTTATAGCACATTGTTATAAGAGGAAAAGGCAACCCAGACCAATGGAATGCTGCCAAGGGTATTGTCCCAACTGACTATTAATCGACGCTATTTCAATTCTTTCGCCCACCTATAATTGGTAATGATCGGTGTTACAGAGAATGTCCCAGATTCAGGTATCGGACGTCTGGGCTATAAAATGTTGGTTTCATAGAAAAAGGGGGTTTAACATGATTCTTTGTTGTTATTGTCTCATTACATTGACAATGAACGGTTCTTATGTTGTCCAGTCGGTAAATTGATTGTGCTCCCTAGGAGTAAGAAGGTTCAGGTAAATATGTTTCTAAAGAGAGGTTTGTAAACTCTAGTTTCGTATTTTTACGAAGGTGGAGTGGAAGAGGCATGCAAGAAATTCTTCTACCGGACTTCATTAGTAAACCCTGTAAAGTTTTACAAATTTAACCGAGTCGTCTAGACAAAACCAAGTCAACAGATCACATAACAGATGCAGGAATAGGGCAGTATTAGCTTGAAAACCCAACATGTGGCCACAAAACTACAAAAGGGCTCGTTAAGGTACTAGCCAAAGCATGATCTTCCTTTTATCTTGCCGCTTTAGAAGCAACATTCATCAAAACAAAGAAGCCGGTGCTGTGTCGACGAAAGAAATTGGTTTACAACTCACGGGGTATTCAATACTCCGAGTGACAGAAAATGCCTCGCTCACGTACCTGTGCTTTCTAAGACGTGATTTGATCCGTTTATTTTCCATAAATTCTTGCCTACAGCTTTCTTACTCCACTCCATACGATGCGACCAGTGTATGGCGAAAACATTAAGCAAAATAAATCCTTTACTCAACTCAATATTCAAATCCTGGTCTCGTCGATTAAACAGCTATACTTAAAGCGAGCTTAACCTGAAAATTACCAAAAATCAAAGGGATGTATCGCGTAGAGTACCTTTCCTAAAAGCAAAATGCTCTGGGGTTTGACTGTGACTGGAACACAGGACCATCCTGTTGTCAGTCCGACGCCCTAATCACTCCACCATGGTGACTTCAAACTGCAATAGATGGGGTCTTGCTTCTACCCATACCATAATATATAATCACCGTAGTAAAAGTTGCACAAGCACAGCTAGATCAGAGTTCTTTGCGATCACTTACAAAGGTCACTATCGTTTTACTCTGAGATAAAGGGAAATACCTAAATTAATAAAACAAGGCGTCGTTGCAGGACATAACATTTCGTGTAATGTACAATTTTTATGCGCATTACAACAAAATTATATTCTTTTTGTTGATTTTAAGTTATGTTTTCTATTCACAACATTCATTACTGTGATTATTCAAAAGATAGATGTATTCGTTCTTGTATTAACACAAGAACACTTATTCACTCACCGACAAGCTAACTTTCTACATAATTTCTACATGTAATGTAAGAAAGTGTCTGCCACCACTGACAATCAGAATGATTCTTTGAGCCGTGCATGGTTTAAAAGGAATCAGAATCATTCCTAACATTGCAAATTTTAACCTATTTGTTTAAGTATGCACAAAACTTTTTATTTCATTATATCCTTTCCTTTCATTACCAGCTTTGGGCTATCGATTGTAAACCTGTCCTGGCAAAAACAAAGATTCCCTTCGCTACCTAATTGTAGGGCGTGAATCTCCATCTTATTGGAAAAAAATTACCTGTATTTCAACCCACGCTAACTATTAACATCCCTTAAAATCTGCATATTTATGCATATTTTAGTAAAAATGAGAGGAAAGCTCAACAATTCAGCGCGCGCAAGGATATTTAAACGACTTCTATCCAACAATACACTGTTCTAATAATTGAATGAAAGTCTAATTCAACAGTTCAAAGATGTTACCATCGCTCTCATTTGCTTTCTCCGGCTGTATCGCATGTGTCACTCAGATTTCCATAGAAGTTTATCCTCTACTTTCACTACCCTTGGTTATCTTAACTCCTCCGATATACTGCACTCCCCAATTTATGAAACTTCACCAATAAGTATACCCTGCCAAACACCGACCCCTCTACAATTAGGGAGGGGAGGCTATACTGTCCTAGCGTTGAATTAATTGCTTCAGCAATTACTCATTGCTTTGTGAAGAATGTGATTTACTTGGTCTCCCGTCCATCCTGAGTCCTCTAACCGGAGAAGTACCTTTAAATGTCTATGTGCTAGTCTATTTACAAGGTAGGGATTGAAATCTAATTCTGATCATTTTGGAGGACTTTCCTCTTATCGTCACGTGACTTGACCAAAGAAGGATTGCAATCAGCTCAAACAGCTCATTCAAAACCCTTTACAAGTTGAAGATATAAAGATGCGGAGAATTTTATATAATATGTTTAAAAAAATATTTGAGAAAATAGAATATGTCCAACTTATTAGTCAATGCTTGTCATGATACAGCAAAATCATTTGCGTAGTCCATATGTCAATGATGTAGGACTTAAAGGCTAGGTCTTCTGACTGAGGCAAGCAGGAAATTGAAACGAGGCGGAAGAAGAATTTCACGTTTCATTCTATTGGACTTTTTGCACGCAACTTCATGTTATCAGACTAAGCTGGGTTTAATGCTTCTGTTTCTAGATATTTGATTCCAAATCATTCTATCTGCTTAAAGCGTCTCTACTTGGCCAATGATTGTAAAGTTGCAAGCTTTATGATCGATCCGTAATGATCCGTTGCCATGGCAGGCTTTATTGGATTTATTTACCATCTGTCTTAAATGTCTCTACATCGCGGCCATACGTCATTTAATATTGTTGGTGTAGTACAGTATTCTAAAGCTATTTCAGGGAAAAGGTGAGGAAACAAGTATACTGAGACACCAATTTTTTCTTGCGGTGATGGTTGGTTGTTTTGATTGTAGTTCCTCTACTCTCGAGTGCCAAATAATCGTAGCCTCCCCGCTTTTTAATTTTTTAAAATTTATAAACCCTCCGCTCCTTATTAGGACCCCCGCCTATTTATTTCTAGATATTTTCAAGTACTCAAAATGCAAATGATATCAGAAAACACTTGAATAACTTCCCATGCAACACTTGGCCCTGAAACAGCTGCTAATTGGTCAATTAGTTCGATTTTTGTCCTTAATTAAAACTTTCACGAAATTGAGACTGGAGTTCAGACCCTCCGTTTATTTTGACCCCCCATGTATTACCTTTTGACCGTAGTGATGACCCCCCGTTTATTCAGACCCTCCGTTTATTCGGCACTCCAGAGTAGCTTGGTTATGTTCAGTGTAAAACGCTGTGTGCATTTGCGCCACACCTACAACTTGTCAATCAAGTATCTTTAAAGTGCCAGAGAGTACACGATGTGGCTTAGTTCTCAACAGAACTAAATCAAAAGAGTTCTTAAAGAGTTTTCCAATAGTTTTTAAAATTGTTAAAATTTATCAGTTCATTCAAGTTACAATTGTCAAATTATGTTATTAAACTATGTCCAAAGGAAACGATTGTTAAACTCACTTTACTTATTATCACTCATATATATTTCTGTTATAACCATTATAACATGTTCCGTTATTGACTTGGACTCTGTATACACTGAAACGACCGAAACATGGGACCTTTACTTTTCTTACGCTCAAGTTGTTTCCCATACATACCCCTCTTCCGTAGACGCCATTTTAGCGTCATCTCTGCTCCTGATGTAATATCTGCCATACCTATTTGTAATCGTTTCTGCTCTCTTCACTTGTGCTTTCCTCTGTTTAGCATTCTAAAAACAATGAGTAGATACTGAAGCAATAACATATTACGCAGTGATCAAGTTGACGTAGTGATAAAGATGTGTAAGAATTTGACGAGCACTTCTGGCAAGAAATGACATCTTGTCACAAAAACTGTGACTTCTAAACGCGTATAATCTATGACCATGGTGAGAGACAATCATAAAATCCTCCTTATTGTAAAAAGAGAGATGTTAGAATTCATGGAGGTTTATTAATATAAAGAAGAGAGAGAAAGGTCAAAACGATGAAGCCTGGGAGAACACCGCCATTAAGAGTGTCCTCATTGGATGAGATTCTGTTTAGTATGACTCACATTTTACAACCTGAGAATAAGATTTGAACAATACCAAAGACAAGTTTATAAATACCATAATCTGTGCTGTTCGTATGTTAAGTTGTTGCATAGAATAAGAAGGAAGGTCTTGGCAGCAGGAGTATATATTTATTTACAAACTACCTTTGGAGGCTCCAGATTTATTCCATGGACAGTCACATTTCTCCTCTTTTGGACATCTTTTCATCCTATCATAGCACAATATTGGTCTTAGTACCGATATATGTTGAAGTGATATGGGAAAAAAGTAGGCTGATTCTAGTGATGAGACATCTCAATAACTTAGGAATAAAGGAGACCTGGATGAAGAAGAAGACTTAAACTATTGTCTTCAATTACTAAACGCTCTTGTGCCGAATTCAAGAAAAAGTCTCTGAAGCGGGAAGTCTAAATGAGACGAAACCTGCTAATAGGCAGAAAATCAAAGACGAAGAAACTAAGAGTAATCTAGGAATCTAAAAGTAGTACTTCATGAAGACCTTGGCGAGCTTGTATAAGTAAATGAAAAGCACTCCCTCAGCAATAGTAAATTTTGTTATAAAGACAGTAAGAAGATCATCAAAAAATCGGCCAACAATAAACAGAAGAAAGGAAAGAAAACATTTACTATTAGATTGTAACGAAAATTGTCGATGACGGTTTACTTGGATGGGATTTTGAGCATCGGGTGCAACATTCTACAAAGAGAAAGGTCTAATCTTATTGGCAGGATTTAGAGGAAGGATAGAAGCAGGATGTAGAAGACAACTATAGGAAGGATGTAGTAGATTGGTAGAAAAAGGATGTAGAAGACCTCTAGAAGAATAATGTGGACGTAGGGTATAGAAGAAGGTAAAAGAAGGCTAGAAGAAGAAAGTAGAAGTAGGCTAGAAAAAGGATGTAAATGAGGGCTAACAGAAGGCTAGAAGAAGGATGTAATAGAAACATGGCGTTCTTTATTACGTAATAAAGTACACCATAAATAGACAGCAATAAGAAAGATGTAGCAGGTTAGTACTAAAAACATGAATAACACAATTGCGGAGAAGACCCGGTTTCCTAAGTATCAGAACCGTAGAAGCAATCAGTAGGTGCAAGAAAAGGTAGAGCAGTGTTTATTTTATGCCATTAAGTCTACAAAGTCGAACATAGGGTTGGGCGTGGAGGTTTTATTCCTTGGGTAGTCATCTCCACATACAGCTCATCATTGTGTCGTATAAAAGTACAATGCAGGGACCACCTGATGCCTCGTTTGACTTACTAGACTTAACTTGACTTCACTTGACTTAAAACGAATTAATTGCATAATAGAAAAGGGATCCTTTTAGGGAAGGCGCATTCCTTGTCCACATACGACTTCAATCAATGATGATTCCTTGCTTTACAGGGCGAGCTGTGGTTTATCTCCTGCCAATGTTTCATGTCTTCCCTCGATACTACATTGAGCACTTTTTACAACTCTACAAGATACAAATGCAGGGAAGAGAAAATGAAGACAATAAACATTATCCCATTGGAACTGCGTAGGAATTAAGCAATTTAAAACAAGGTTACCATCATATCTAATAATACCTCTGCTTCTGAAAAGAAAACTAGAGAAATAGAAAATATGTCACCACTGGGGATCGAGCCCGTGACCGGGATTGATTATATCTCTGTTTCTCCTTCAAAAGAAAAATAGACTTAAGTAAATTGCCAAGGGACTTGAAAACCCGAGAACACGCAGCCATTCGTCATCTTAATAGACGTCTTAATAGAATCTGGTCTGCCTCCATTTTGAACAGAAGTAAACGACACGAGATCACTGGAAAGAAGAGTAATAACTCCTAATGTAGAACCAGGATTGTTTGAAATTGGGGAAGAAATACTACAATCTACATACTACTTGACTATGCTCAACCAAGGTATTCTGTTATAAAGGATACAAGGTCCCTGCTGGAAGGAGATGTTAGTAGATCTCCTCCGCGGTCGATACAAACACGAGCATGACGAGGGCTTATTAAGAAGGATAAACGAATGCTTTCACAGTCTTTCTGTATCCTAGAATGCAGATGAACCAACTGTCCAATTTTCATCAACCAGTGAGAATCAAAGTAAAGTAGACATTTTATAGCATCTGGTTACCAGTGGACATATCTGCTGTTGGCTAAGTGTCACGAGATGCGATCAGCAACTGCTTGTAGCATTTTGGTGTAACGTCGACTTCTTTTAACAAGATATATGTAACACCAAAGAACACGTCACTCTTAATAAACAGAACTTATCCAATCAACGATGATCTTGAATGAGAGTGCCCTTCACAATAAATGACTTAAAACTGCAACACATAGCGATCATACCAAAGCTCGTAAAAATGTCCAGTCTATATCTGAGTAAAAATAGCTATGCGTTTCACAGCTGAGACTTTATGAATATTTGTATAATAGTGATTTTCAAGTTTATATAGATGTTATTAGACGCGAGCATGCTCACTGGCGTCGATCGATGGGGACGAAGGGACTACGTATCCCTTTTCCATAAGAGCGGGTGTGATGCCTTTTGTAACCCCACCTTTTGTACGCCTGTAAATTTTTGGGTATGCAAGTATAAAAGTTGTAATTTTGCGGACATCATTTTGATAGTAGACTTTTTACATTAAAAAACATCATATGACACTTCAATAAATATCTAAATTTATCGTACCATAAAAACAATATTTCTACAAACTTTGGTGGGGTTATGGTGTTCCTGCTGCTACATTCATTTCATTTTCTTCGACAAATGTTGGATCTTTTTCAAATAAGGCAGAAGTACATAGACTTCCGAAACTAAACTACCACTTGATTACATCACGTGATACCCGAGCTTTTTGCAATTTCTCTCCTTTCCCTTGTTTCTTGTTGCTTTTCTTTCTTAACACCGATTACTTCTTACTAGTATGATGAAGCTGATATTAAGTAAACGATGGTTTTAAGACACGCAAAAGGAAGCAAAATGATCAGCGATGAGTTGGCGTTCCGTCTAACCTGAGCTGTACCAGTGTTTGAGTTTCCATCAAAGAAGGTCACGCAACTTTACCAAAAACAGTGGCCTATGCATATGGCCTTTAAAGCTCTTCCACGACAACAAATTTGAAAAAGGGAGGGGGTCAGACTGAAACATGTAATGTCACAGATTTGAACAGTTACATGGATGGTGGTTGGTACCAACATTATACTGTGTTTAGAGCAGTAAACTGACCTCATTGGTACTGGTTGAAGCTGATTGTAGGCTCTTTACAAACGAGGTGAAGCCGCTCACTTAAAGATATAGAGGGATTAAAGTAGCCTTACATGACTAACAAACAAATATATTCTACACTTCTGAAGTAGACTTAGCTACTCATGAAATAGAAAACTTCCTTCCAAAGTTCTGCGTGCAAATTTCCAATTATCTTCAGCTTTAGGAAACAATTGTTCACTCCAGCAAATCATCAAATAAACATCATAGAATTACTGTGTATCATGCTTATAGCATTTCTTTATTATTTTTACCCTTTTCCTCATTAATTAAAGCCTTTAGAGATAATATTTGGGGCAAAAAGTGGAACAGCCATAAGTATAAACCTACTTTTCATAATGATATTCTTACAGATCGCTTCCAAAATTGTCTGTGCCTAACAGTAGGATGGATAAACCATTAGGCTTATATTGTGCTGGAGTCTACCAAATAGTTTGATGCTAGGGACTACTTAAAAACAGGGAAGACTGCAAATTCCTTTGTTTTGAGAGACTATTGAATTCTTTGTTGGGGGGGGAATATGTTATTACTAATGTCCGTTTCAGACATAATACCTTAAATGTCCAAAAATGCCTTTAAAAACCTTTGTTCACTTAATTACGTTATGTCTGTTCTAATATCCTAAAATCTCTTAACACCATTATTCAGAAGAAAATCATGAATTTTTGTTCAAAATATCAATAAGTCTCTTTTTTCCGTTTAAAGAGGCTGTAATGTCCATAATCAAAGGCATTTACATTCCTTCCGTAGCTGATTTTGGTAAAGTCACAGATGTGCAGTCTGCGTTGTATGTTTAATGTTTTCTTCCCATGAACCTTAGTCCTACTCCCTATGATACTACAATCGTGGACAAAAGTAATGCAAACGTTTACTTAAATTTAATGAAGATGACCGAAATCATGGAAGACACTTAGGAAAGGAAAGACGCTCCCATTTGCAGTGTTACACGCTATCTGCCCCTTACCTCCTATTAACAGGGAGGTGTATCATGCAAGTCACCGAAATGAAGGTTTCCAAAATCCATCGTTAGTTGGAACGGGGGTGAGGCCAGTTTGCAATAATTTATGACCGAGATTGTAGATAAAAGCCCTCTACCTTGATTCGTTTCTCCGTTTTAATGTACAATCTTCGTAACATCGACGATCACTTTATTCCGTTCCCTAGTCAAAAGTCTCTTTACTGCTTGTACTATTGTGTATTAATACACAATCTTGCATGCATATACGTGGTTATAAGTGCCTTTTTACCTGTCGTATTGCTTTCAATGTTATTGATTCGGTTATTAACGTCACTCCGCATAATTATATTTCGAAAGCTTACCTTACTATTTTACTGAACTTGCTTTGCTATTTTACTACAACATGCTATCAGCCAACGTTACAGATCAAAATTGTTTCAATATTAATTTAGAATGTCCAGAAACATTAGAATTTTGAAGAACAATTGTAGTACTATTGTATAAAATGTGAATATTGCGTTGAGTAACGTAATGAATCCGTTACTCAACGCAATATTCACGTTTTGTAACACAAACCAACTTTTCATGTATAAAATTGCGTGCTCTAACTTTTAACTATTGCTATCAAACGTCTAAGTAATGGACGTATCCGGACTGACATCCATGGCCGAGGCCGTTCCATAAAGATTTTATAATTATCCCTACCACAAAAGAAATCATCGAGAAGAGAGGATTTGAAATGCTAGTTTTGAAAAGAACACCAGCGAAATAGAAAATATGTCACCACCGGGGATATGTCACCACAAGCGTGGGTCACGGGTTCGATCCCCGGTAGTGACATATTTTCTATTTCTCTAGTGTTCTTTTCAAAACCACAAAAGAAATATAATTGTATCGGTGTTTTAGATCAGATCATAATAAAGCCAAACTTTTGTCAGCAAATGATGCCTTTACAGCCTGTACCAATGTTGAAAGCGCCACTCCACTCTGGTTAGTTTGTATTTTCACTTCCCAGAGTTACAGCTTTGAATATAAGGCAATAAGCTTGTCCCGTTACCCGAATGTGTTCGCGTCTTTGCCTTGCAACTTGCTGTTCAACAAATGTCCGCTGCAAATGCTGTTCTCACCACATCGGAAGTACCCGCCTTCAGTTCATTAATTGTCATGCTTCCAGGACTTCAGCAACCTCTAGGGGTAGACTCGAGCCAATTCATAATATTCCATTTTAAGAACGTAAAGATCGGAATGTAAAACATAACATACTGACCCCCCATGTCTTAACATGGTTTTTGAAAAAGTCGTACGTTTTTGGCACTTATCTTAGCGTAGCTGATAACCCTAATAGCTGTTCTTGCTTTCGTCGTTGAGACATCATCCTTTGAGGCCTTCCCCTTGATCAGTTACCAGAAGCTACATGTTACATCCAGCATATTGGTACCCGAACCTTAAAGAAACATGTTTCTCCGAGTTCCGAGCTTTCCCCACAAAATGTTGGTCAGAGGCTTGAGAACAACGATAACTGTAATAGTTGTTTACAATGGAGGGTAGACTACAGGTCCCTCCTCAATACCCCTGCCATCATTTAAAATATACAAAAATAAACGTTATTAGTTTGTAGAGATTGACAATATCATCGTCCTGAACAAGATGAATTTCAGACAAGGGCAGAGTTTGATTTTTACATTGAGTTACTTTTTGGCAAACGGCGGACTCTGGTAAATGCGAATCACATCTCTCCACAAACGTCCATAGTCCACTTTGTTCGCTGATTTCTCTCTTTCTCCTCTTCTCGTTATTTATTCAAAAAGTAAACTGCTTGCATTAGCTGTGTAAAATCATAGTTTTCCAACTTGCGCAATAAAGGCATTCATACTAGCTGCAATGAGTAAAACAAACAAGAAAAACTCAAGTATTTTGGGTTTTCCTCGCTCTCATTCTCATTTAGAATAAGAATTGGTGCGTTATCAGAGTGACTTTAGTCAATATTCAAGTTTTGGCTTTTAAAAGCTTTTAAAGAAATGTTTGTTGATCAGCTATCTCCACCCGAATTTCCACCATTCCACAAAATCCCTACCATTCCCACCATATGTCCCGGTGGTGACATATTTTCTTTTGCTCTGTTGTCCTTGAAAACTGATATTTCATATTCTCTTTTCGGGAAATGCATTCTCCATCAGGTGGAAATTGCCCATCGATTTACAAGCACAGGCATAGATTTAATTCTTTTCAAAGACGTACAAAGAACTTTCTCAAAGGTGGTTTTTCTTGGCTTTTCCCAAAAGGACATACAGCATTGCATTTCCAAAAATAACAGAGTAGTGGGTTTAACGTAGAGTGTGGTATGGTCTTAAAGGTAGTAAATACATATGAAGCAATCCTTAAATTTCTGTAAAAAAACCGACAAGGACCGAGACGATGTCAGTCAGCGGTATCACCAAATGGACTGAGCTATCTTGGTGGAGTAAGAACAGAAGATAATAGACGTAAGTGAGTGATTGTGTCATCCAATCCATGCCCTGTAAATGCGACACAAGCAGACAGTCAGAGCATTCAACAACACATTAATGCCATAAAAATGGGAGATGAGAAAGAGAACAGAAATGCGTAGGCTATCTTCTGCCAGAGAAAGACATGATTTAACTTGCAAACATGAACTGAAATTACAAAAAGGGGCAGGTAAAATTTGAAGAGGAGTGCAGCAATATGCGATTTGGAATTATAAATGCAAAAGCTACTAGTCGGAGACTGTTTTGAAGTTTTAAAATGTTCATTTAAGGAAGTAGATTCGGGGGTAAGTCCATCTGAGTACAGGAGTAGCAACTTGTTTTGAGAATGGTTGTAAAAAGCTGTAAAAACAATTACAGAAGCAAAAATTGCGATTAACATGTACGTTGTATAAACATGAAAAAGAGGGAGTTTTTGTAATCTTAAACATTAAGATATAGACGCTAATTGGTTTGTCATTTTAATTTCTATTTTTGAGGTAACACAATATTATTGCAACCCTTCAGCAGAGTTTGTTCCTTGTCCGCTACTGGAACGTCTCACATCTTTAAAGGTTTTTGTTACAAATCAAAAAACAATTCACTCCTTACATCAACATATCCAGATCAGCAAGAAATTAAAGGATCTAAGGAAAATCAGTAAGTTGGTCTTTGTTACTTTGAACGTTGAGTAATCCTAGGATGCCGTGGAACATAATTAATTACTAGAACAGATCAACATACTAGTTGAAGCCGAGGGTACGCATGTTGGAAAGAAATTGTGTAAAGGAAATCGTAATAAGGAAAAGAAAACTCCTTTATCAAAAAGAAAGCTAAAAACAATTGGAACTATCTGTAGACATATAAATATGCTAAACAGACACCAAGAACAAAAATTGAAGAAGACCTACAAACAAATGTGCGAATTGATAGAAACACAAGTGTAATGGTGTTTTAGAAACTGAGGTAGGGAAACTATGGGAAAATATGATCGTAATCAACTGATATTCAATATTTCTCTTCTTCCCCATGTAAACCTTTCAGTACACCAACCTATGTACGAATTTCCTCCCCCAATCGTGCTAGAGTCGACGTTTTGGTCTTTCTCGTAGAATTTTTTTGTACGTTTGACACACAGCTTGAATCGTCTCTTCTAAGTGTCCGAACCAGGTTACTCATCTCCTCCTAATGATACAAATGACCTGGTGTTTTATTCCTATACGTCTGCAAATGTCTGACATCTTTCAGCTGTCCATGCAGCTCTTACCAATTCTAGTTCACAAACAATCGTTTTCAAAACGAGTTAAATTTCTGCTGACCCCTGCATTCAGTGTCCACGTTTCAGGTCCACAATTTGCGATCGGTATGATCAATGCATTTTAAAATTGTAACTTGATACTATTTGAAATCTCTCTTATTTTCCAGATGGTCTTATTCAGTCTATTAAACGCATAATTACTATGTTTTAATCGATATCGCTGTAACTGTAGGAAAAAGGTCATTCTGACGTAACATTAAAAGATTAAGAAATTTGAAAAGTTGAAGCAGAAGCTTCTTTACAAATACTGATATCGAGGTTGGTGTTTCAAAGTTGCAAAGTTGCAAAGGCATAAACAGAGAACTGGGTATTTTTATTTCTTAAAGGCAATTTTCTTAAACTTCTTAAACGAATATTTACTTCTTTTATGTTATACAATCAATTACCTTCATTACTGATATAATAGATTTATAACATGATTTACAACATGATTTACAACATAATTTACAACATGATTTACAACATGATTTACAACATGATTTACAACATGATTTATAACATGATTTACAACATGACTTACATCTTCACCAAGCCAGAAGCTCTTGATGTTGCTCATCAAAATTCCCGAATAAGTAGAAATAGACGCCTGCACTAAAGCTGTAGAACCTGTTAGGCAAATTAATTAAGCTTACTTGCCTATTCATCAATTTAACTATGGATAGTTTTTCATTTATGGCCAAATTTTAAAATTTCAAATCTTGTTTTCATATTTTCAGATATTTGTCAACAAAGGCAGAAATGAATATAATTCCTAGAAAAGTGGCAATTTAGGTTAAAATTTAACTGTCTCACAGGACATTTATTGTCACCAAAAATACTAATTTCTGGCATTTGCAGATTTGTATTTAAAATTTCTAAGAATGATACCGTAAAGTCAATTATTTATCAAGCATTTTCAATATGTCCTTTGATATGTAATCAATCTCAAGTTGTGCTGGCAGCCTAATTTTATACAAAAGAGGATATTTTTGTATATATATTCTTTGTACATATATATCTCAAGTTAATTGGTTCTTCCATACTGTATACAATAGAACTTAGTGGATGGTGACTTTCGGCTACCGTCTTAATTTGGGGATAACATTTCTCCAATGTATGATATAGTTTCTGAAAAAGGTTGTTGTTAGAGAAACCTTTCAGTCGTGATGTTAATATATGGATGCCACCGTGGGTATGCCCTGAATAACTCTTTTCAGATAAAGAGTTTCAAGAACAAAGTTAGCATAAGTTTGCATTAGTGCAAATGTTACTGTTAGCTTAAATTTAGTCAAAGGAGAATATCCCACTGCTCCAAATAGAGTTCGGCAAACAAATTAAACCCGAAATAATATTTTTCATAGTATCGGAAAAGATTCTCAGTACTACAAAATTTGTAGATAATATTTAATAACGGAATCATTAGTGAAATGCCATTGAACGGTTTCGTTGCACCCTCATCAGAATGGCTC
>JAAAKM020001160.1:0-15108 GCA_010016025.2 Alatinidae sp. Z8VKAUB7J3 | reverse complement strand
TCGCGGTGCATGGTCTCCGAAGCAGTGCTTGGGGGGGGGGGGGGGGGGCTAGTAGGCCCGTGGTTACACATTTCAGCTCATAACTTTTTTAAGGCTGGCCTGATTAACACGAAATTTGGTGACTTTTCATAACATTTACTGGGAAGTCTTATGACGAATAAATGTTTCCAAATTTGCTTGAAATATTGTGATATTGGCGTTTTGTTGACATATAGTCGAGTTTTTTGCCTTTCTGTTTTGTTTCTTTTCTTTTAAAAAAATGATTATTATATCTTTAAACTTAGATTTTCTTTCCCGAATTTGTACTGACGATTTCGTAGTATCAAAATTTGAAGTGACAAACGCAAATTTTTTGGAAATTTCGCAAAAAATGAAAAATATGTTGTGCAATAAGGTGAAGTTCGTTAGAGAACCTTACATAACAATATATGCAAAATAATTATAAGAAAATCACATCTTTAGATAAATTTTGTACCAGCAGTGAATTAAGAGTTATATTTTTGATGTTTGGAGGATATTTTTTAGTCATAATGCTCAAAATAAATAAAAACCGGTGGATTATAAGTAAACAACCATTTTGTTCCTTTCAAATCTCATACATTTTGGAAAATAATTTTCTAAAAATCTAAAAGATCTTGCCTAAATACATCGTATACATGTAGAAATACTTTAAAGATGCTAAAAGCCCTTTAAAAATCAAAATGTAGTTAAAAAATTATGTTTTAAGGCCTTTTACAAAATTTTTGAAATTTTTGAATATTGCGCAAAATTTCATAGCCATAGATGACGTCATTCAGACCAAATTGAAATTTTTTTTTGCAATTTGTTTGAAAAGAGTTAAACTATAAACGTGCTAAATATCTTTGTTATGGCATTGGCCGATATAAAGTTATAGTGTGTCAAAGTGCCGCGGGCCTACTAGCCCCCCCTGCCCCCCCCCCATTTATGAGAAGAGCCAAAAAGCCCATGTAAGGTAGGGTTAAGCATTTAAGACATGCAATGCGAAAACAAAGTGTAGAACATTTGGCTTTAACTGATAAAATAGAAGTCAAGAGAAACAGAGGTAAACAAAGGGCTACATACATGAGTAGCCTAAAAAATATCTTTAACTTGAGCAAAAATGAAATCCTAAACGCCATGAATGCCAAAAACCCCTAACAATTTCGTGTTGAACGCCATCCTGGCAAACATGAGTAGCCTAAAAAATATCTCTAGTTTGAGCAAAATTGAAATCTTAAACGCAATGAATGCCAAAACCCCCTAACAATTTCGTGTTGAACGCCATCCTGGCAAACTCTATACTCAATCTCACTACAAACTGTTCATAAATACTTTGCAGGATCTCTGTCTACACGAACTATTCTTTCAAGTGAAACATTTAAAGAAAGGCTCCCATATTCTTTGATTGAAATACCGAAAAAACGTACTTCACTCCATTACTAAAAGCAATTATTTACAGGTCTGGAAAATGCATATGTAAACTTCGGCAACGTACAAACATGCAGAATATCACCTCAACCGACTAAAAAGTTGAAGAAAATATGTTCTACAAAGAGTCACCAGTAAGTGTATTTTCAAATAGTGAAACAACGCCACTGTAGAGTGAAGTACTGCGTCGATGCATTCCAATGACTATGCAGTAAACTACTTCTACTCTCATGAATCTAAGTATCTAACAAACCACTTTCTGATTGGTAAGTATTCTGTAATCTAAAGATCGCCAACTTGAGCATTAAACAGGCTTTCTCTATTCTCGATTCCAACACAACTGAGACACTTTCTCTTTCTAACTACTACACAGATTGATTGTATTTACTTTCTAAACATATATCTAGCTGAATAAGTGATAATTAATTACATGCTAACCTGAAAACATCCAAAACTTGCTTGTCAAACTGTTCGTTACTATGAACTGTGCGCAATGTTTACGAATTTTTGACAGGAAGACGACTGCACACGTCGGCAAAACTCTTTGTTTGCATCAAATTCCGCGACTGAGCACGTGTACCATTTTGGTTCCCCTATTTGACTCGTTCTTGAACAATGGGTCAGGCCTAGTTCCTCAAATGGCGGATATCTAATTTATGGTATAAACCTACGTATCTATTTACACATACACATATGTGTGGAATTGTGTGGAATTTTTCTCATATCTATTAGCAAGTGTCTCTTATTACCCTTTTTTTATAGTTATTGATTCTGTGTCTACATAACTGGCCAATTTCATAATATCTCATCTACACCTTGCTGCACTTGTTAGTTCTGCATTTACAACTTATACGTTTACTACAACTGTATAGACATAAATTCTAGTAAAATAATACCTTGGAAAAGGATTTGTTTTTGTTAGGTCAATAACATTGTCTTTTTTCTTCTTTCAAGATTATCGAACACCATATTTCGTAAATCGTCCTTCACTATATATTGAGGAGAACTCTCGGTTTCAACTTGACTGTCGAGTCACTACAAATATACCTAATCTTATTACTTACCAATGGCGCAACCAGGGCACTTTACTTGGAGTTTCTCAAGGAATTTTGATAATAAACAGCATCAGTAGAACGCAGACTGGCACGTACACATGCACAGTTTCTTATTCAACTATGATACCAAGATCAACATCGGCAACATTTACTGTCTACTGTGAGTATTACGCAATTACATGAGCGTCCGCAGGATTTTTTGCTAGTGGACTGAGAGCAAAATCATTCTAAATAGCCGACTGTTTTAAAAGTATTGCGTACGCTGAGTGCTCTTAGAAAGAGGAAACGTACCTCGTTTGACATCTCCTGCTGACGCTTATACGTATGATCTTTTATGTTATTAGTAATAAAATTGTTAGGGGAAAAGGACAAGGGGACGAGAATGGGGTGGAAGTACCCAGTCTTGCCTATGTATAATAGTATGATAGAATTTTAATAATGAAACACGCATAAGTGATTGTATTGAACGCCTAGTCAGCTAGTAAAGTATAGCCAGGTTAATATCCTGGAAATAATGGTGCTGTATCGTGGTGTACTGAACTATGCCATGGCTTTATTTATGCAAGAAAACAAATAATGGATGTACACATTTCTAACTAAAATAGCGAGGTAAATCCTTCTAAAACACATGAAATTATTCACAATGAAAGCATTAAAGTAATAAGGATATTTTAGGTTCAACTTATACTTTCTTTAATTCGAAAAGTACGAAATTGCGCATCTATCCACTGCGATAGACCGAAGATGCAAAATAACTTCTGTCATTCTCAAAATCCATGAACCATTTCGGTTAGTTCCAAATTCGTAATAATTCAATTTTTAAACGTTTTATTATAGGAATCATTATCCTTTGAAGTAGTTGTCTTCTGTGTTCGGTACTTCTTAACAATGTGATATTCGAAAATACCATTAAAAATATGTGAAATCGCAGTAATGATTATACACGTAATCGATTTCCAGTCTATTGATATAAGTCCTAACGAAATAGTACTTATATATTTCTATACGTCATATACATTAAGAATTTTGTAAAAGTTAAAAAATTGGAAAATAAGACATGAAAATGGAAAGTTGTTAACCTATTCTGCACCTCTTCAAGTCTGTTTGAAACGTTCACCCACGATTTTATTCTAACTGTGGGAAATTAAAACTTGTAAGAATTTTCCAAATATATATTATGTATTTTATATAATTTATATATTGTATACAATAAAATATCGACAAATAAAGTAGCGCTATTAAAAATGCCGATTAACAACTTTATAAATTACTACAAAGATCAGGCTATAAGGGAGTATACTTATTTACGAAATCAAATTACACTCCTCCAAAAGCGTGTAAATATTTAAAATCTCTGTGAGGCCCAATCAAACCATGCAAAACAGGGTCCCGAGAAAAAGATAATGTAGTCAAAGCATAGAGACTCTTCAAACCTAACATGAACAGGGTATTTGATGTTTATTAAAATTTATTAAATTTTATTACGTGCCTGTGCAAACGTACCAAGTTTACCGATGACTGTCCAACTTTAAAAACAGTCTAAAAACAATTGAGGAACCGTTTATACGTTATTTGACGAAAGCCTCAGAAATACTGTTAACCGGGGCATACATAAGGGTGATCCACTCTAAAGAAAGCAAAACTTGCTTCACAAACAAGCAACTAAGTCCCGAATGTCCTTCAGTAGACACTTACCTCACTAGTGTAACCTGTATTTCTATCAAATGGTAAGGGGGACAAATCCGCAAATTTTAAGGCAACAATTCTGGCTCTACTTAATTAAGGTTTGGAGTCCAAGGTATCTTTCGATTGGAAGGCCCTCTCTTCTATCCCGTAATGACTTGGTAAAACAATTTAAAGAGGTGTGCTTGACTGATTTAACTGTTATCTTGTCCAGCACTCTTCTATGTTGTATATAATTCCTAAAGTGGCTTTGCAGGTTATGTAGCCCTAAAACTCCTAGTACTATACCTTATTCCTTTCAAATTTCGCCTCCCTTTAAATTTTGCCCCCAGGGGGGCGAAAATTAAAGGGAGCGAACTGGAGGGTCAGCAGGGGGGGGCGAAAATTAGAGGGAGTCAAGTTTTAAAGTTCAGCAGGGGCGGGGGATTAAAGGCAATCAGGTAGGCAAATGTGATAAATTGGCATTGTTAAGAAGATAGGCATGTCTACTTCAATACCACAGATAATAAAATTACATAGGAGACTGGTAATTTTTTAACAGGTGGGATTGTTTACACCGTCATATAAATCAGCGATGGTTTCCCCTACTTACTATATATGACAAGCCCACTAAAGAGAAATATCATTATTTATTGTCGTTCTTTCTTGAATGCAACAAAAAACGTTAGCCGTCAATAATAATAACCTCATCGTCCTCCATGTTAACATCCACATTCGCAAATGATGCCACTTCTTCGCCAACTTCGTCGGTAGAGTGCTCTTCGAGGTCAATTTCATCCACCCTCGACCCGACATTTGATTCAGCCAAACGTTATATACATGATTAAGCAATGGACATTTTTTTACCAGGGAGTTATGATTATAACAGATTATCTACCGCTATTGAATTCTTTTATGTGCAATCATCTCCGCATTGTGACTTTGAGCTCTTATTCAAAATAGTTCGCAGCAGTCGTCAGTGTTACCAACTTCTTTCTGTAACAATGAGATACCAGGTCAAGAACAAAGTTACCAGTTCTTTCGGTTTTACGTATTCAAATGTGTCCGGGAGGGCCCGAAAATTAAAGGGGGCACAACGAAGGATCAAGGGGCGAAAATTAAAGGGACGAAAATTAAAAGGACGAAAATTAAAGGGACGAAAATTAAAGGGAGCGAAAATTATAGGGAGGCGAAATTTGAAAGGAATAAGGTATATAATAGTACATCAAGAAATGTGCTAATATTATGTTTTGAAATCGAGCAAATTTACAGGTAAAGTAGAGTTGCAGTTCATACTTCGCTTGCGTTAGGTTAATTTTCTTGATAATTTTTCAGTCTTAGTTTGTTTCACACTTTCAGTTACTAACGTAAAAGGCTAACAAGCATATGCCCCACATGATCTTCTGAACTCATCGATCTCAGTACGTTCTGACACAACCGTAGCAGGACATCTCAAAGAGGACTTGGACCTACAAAAAAATGCAGGGAAATTTCCTGAAAGTTTGCTAATGTTCCTTGTCTAGTAGCAAATAAATGAAAACTTTTACTATACACTTTTGACTTTGTTGCGTAAAGTAATAAAGGAAATTTCAAATCGAGCATCCACCAGCTCTTTTGAATATTTCCTCGCAATCTCTCAGTTTGGCACCCTAATAAGCAGTGGTGCCGTTCGCCAGGGCCCTCCTCTCCAAAAGGGAAAGTGGTTATCCTGGGGCGGGGATCATCATTGAGATTGATCTACTTGTCATCTATTTCAATCAATCGGTTTTATACATTACATGTGTTACAAATTTTAAGAAGGGGAGTACCAGAGAGAGGTGGGCAGCGGGTTCAGAAAGTTCAGAAAGGGGTAGTCGCTGCGCGGTTGTATGCATACGGTTCTATGCATACGGTTTTAAGACTGACACAAGTAATAACAGCTTTACATATTCTATATACTCTCACTCTCATACTCATATTTCCTCGCTTAAAGATACTACGAGGAGTTAGCCCCTACAACAAATTCGGCGGCCTCTATGAGCCCGGTTGATGAAGAATTCTTTCTAGTATGTAATTTAAAATGTAAAGATATCTTTCTAGTTTAGCTATAACAACGTTAGGACATCTTTAATTTTCTTATTCAGGATGCTTATGACTCTTAAAGGGCAAGGATTTGAAACTACGGGCTAAAAGATTTTCAGAAAATTGAAACACGTCACCACTTGGATATATTAGTGATTTGAACAATGTTTTATGCCTTCCTTGGTCTTTGTAGATGGCCTATTTTAAAAATTTTATGTTAAGGTAAAGACTAATTTATATTGAAATACGGTCAAAGAAGAATAAGGACTATAAAAAACCAGGAAATGGCACGTAATATGGAAAGACGTGGTTAGAATCTATAGGGAGAATGCGAGAAAGTAATGAAAGTATAAGACCTTTCTTTAAAGAAAATGATATAAAATTATCAAAATTGGATATCTTATGATAGTTATGATAGTTTTATACCATTTTCTTTAAACTCCATACTGAAGTTGAATCGTTACGTTTTTGTCTTCCTAAGAATTGTAATTCTCGTGGAATTATTGATTTTTGTATTCGTACTTTTTTGGACAAGAAATTTAGTTACTTTCCCTTACAGCTCACATTAACCAAGTATATTTTTTACATCTGTCGTCCTTGTACAGGGACTCATTCCCTTCAAATTCATACCCAGGTTTTAAAGTTGTTAAACGTGTCTTATCCACAATTAGATGTTAGGTTTGTTTTCCGCTCAACTTTTTTGCTCAAGTACCTTTCCCTTTTAAGAATCGGATCCCAGATATTCTCAGATCGAGTATCGTATAGAGACTTAAGTGTAAAACTGTAGCGCTTTTTTAAGGCAAACTCGTCGCCATCTGCATAGCCGTATCTGTAATCATCAAGGAATTTTTGCTTTAGGAGGAAATAACATTTAGTAGCCCATTATTTCAGCTACTTTAAGACAGTAAATCACTGGTATTTCTTTGGACGATTTCGACATCTTATTCCAATGTTCTTCTAATTTGGAACTTTCCATTCGTGAAAGTCTCTTCATTTTTAAATTAACGTCCCCTATGAATTGTAAAATGTCATCTCTACCTCTTTTATTGTAACTATCTACTTAATTACCTTGCACTTAATTTGTATTTTTCCTTCTTGATTTTTTAAATATTCTCATTACACCCCTTTTGTCTCACTTTGTTATTGTATCTTTTTCAAAACGTTGTTTTTAGTAGCATTGTAAAATTTCTCCGTAGATAATGCCAGATACCATCGAAAACTTAGAAAATTAACCGAAATTATTTTTAAATTTCGTGTCATTTCCTGGGTTTTTATATTCCTTGTTCAAAAATTTACTATTTACTATTTTACTAATATTTTACATGCTATCGCCTTTTTTAGATATTGACGAGTTGACAGTATCTGCAGATCTGGAGGTAGTAGAGGATAATGGTATTGAGTTATCATGTAGTACCTTAGGTAGTGTTCCAACATTCCACTCGGTACAATGGAGGCATGTATCTACACTCGTTTCTAGTAGTGCAAATTACAAAGATTATAAGGTTAATAGAAATGAAGGAGGAACATACACATGCAGAGTTTATACAAGCTATCAATCAGAATACAAGAGTGTTGCTGTAACAGTTTATTGTGAGTATTGTTCTTTCTAGTATTAATATTCTTTTAATTTTCTCGTTTAATTTTACTTTCCTCCTTTTTTCTGTAAAGAGTTACGTTTGTCTTTCATTCTCTGTCAATGCATTTATACTCTACTTAACTCTTCGACAGCCTCATCGTTCGGCTCCTAATCCGTGAAATCCTATCAAGTTGATCTTCGTCTTCGGAATTGAACAGATTTGAACAAAGCCTATCTAGTTAACACCAATAAAATAATTCCTTAACCTGAATTTTGTTTTACAAGTACATGAAGAGGTCATAAAAAGAAACTTAAAATCAAATGGAACACTAATCCAGCAAAATTTAAGACTACGCGTGCAAAGGGTTTAATGGCATATTCTCAGTCATTTACACTATATAAATACAATTTAAATCAAACGGTTCTATAAAATATCAAAACCTTACTCTAAATTTTATACATTCAAAATTGTTGTTATAAAATTTTAAAATGCAAATCTACAACCATTTTTGAAGAATGACGTCATATCTTTAAACAGTTACCTTTTCCTCTCGGCCATAAGATTATTTTTACTTTCTGCGTCCATCTCGCTTTCTTGTTCAAATCGTTGATTAATATAATTATTTATGTCTTTGTACCAACAAAATAGGTAAGCATAAGATTCTTATAGAGAGGTCATCTTAGAAACTCAATCAAGACAAAAACTTTCTCGACACTCTACCCCAGATACATCGATTTATAATGAAAGTGAGACAAACTATTTGAGTACGAATTTAGGTGCAAAATATGCAAGCTTAAGCTAAGAGTGAAAAAACCCAGATTAAAGGAGGATCACAGAATTTGACATTACATGCGTCAATAGAATTTTGAGAATTGTCTGCGTGAAACGCCTTATTAACCCTTGCTTACATGGCCATTTTGGCGCTTCTCATAGATGTCTGCGGACATTTTTGGCCCGCGGTACTTTGACGCGTTAAAACATTGTATTCACTGGTTCTATTGCAAAGATTTTTGGTAGGATTGTAGTTCAACTCTTTTCAAAGAAATTGCAGAAAAATTTGTTTCAATTTGGTGTCAATGACGTTGTATAATTGCAGAATATTGCAAACTTCAAAAAAAATATTGTAAAAGTCCCTTAAAATACCATTTTTTAAAACAAACTTCTTATTTTTTAAGTTTATAGATTGTCTTTATAACATTCCTGCGTTTATATATAGTAATTCAGGAAGTTTTTAGTTTGGAGAAATTATCTTACAATATGTATGACTTTTGTAACAATTGCAGCGGTTTGTCGCTATCAATTCAGTGTGCTTTCTTTCCTTTCAGCATTACAACTTAATAATAATCACAAAAAACTCAATATATAACGAATTTATATTTTGTCAAACTCACCTGAAAAGTGGCTTTTCTCATAATCATTCCACATA
This sequence comes from Alatinidae sp. Z8VKAUB7J3, assembly GCA_010016025.2. Taxonomy (NCBI): domain Eukaryota; kingdom Metazoa; phylum Cnidaria; class Cubozoa; order Carybdeida; family Alatinidae; species Alatinidae sp. Z8VKAUB7J3. Next base: position 5,899 of record JAAAKM020001160.1, on the reverse strand, counting down.
TATTTTCAAATACTTTGTTTGTGGTACAAAGCAAGAATATTGCACGAAATAGCTAAAATGTTGGGTACTGAAAAGCTTTTTCGTCTGACACTCCTTAGAGTACTAACATCAGAATGACCGAAATGGAATGTGTGAAAAAGTATATCCAATTGTATTTTGAAGGAGCCAATCAGAAATTGGACTGCCTGAATGGCTTGTGTTTGTGGACGAATCAGCGTCCATATATTGTCACTTAAGTTTCTCTAACAAATTTCACTATATTCCACAGCATATTTTACCATTATTGCGAAAACTGATATGTTTTTATTAATTTATAATCTTATTTGGGAATGTTAAAAAGTTTTTGCAAAGAAAGAATATCTGAGCTAAAACATATAATGACCATGGTTTTCAACAAAACGTGACAAAACAGATAGGCCGAAAATTCGATGATGTTGCAATAAAACGCCGATATCACGAAATTCCAAAATTTTTTGAAAAAAGTTAATTCGTCCAGAGTATCCTTGGTAAAAGTTAGAAGTCATAAACGTTCATGACAATAAGCCAATGCGTTAAAAAGTTATGAAAAGGAGTATATTGCCGCAAGTCTGCTAGCTCCCACCTCCCATGTAAGGTAGGGTTAATGAAGACCTAAGAAATATGGAATGCTAACTGTGCAGCTGCATTTTGATATGAAGAAATAGAAATTATCATACTTTGTACACGTGGTGATACATGGCTGAATGAAAAAGAAAGAAAAAAAAGAAGGAGAAGGTTAAGAAGTAGTTGGGGCAGAACAATGAAAGAAATTTTTGGAACTATGGAGATGATGGCTGAAGATAGACAAATGTCTTGTACTTCCAAAGAAAAGCCACCCACTTATAAGAGTTTGCTACGGCGACGATGACGTGGGTAGAATTATTGACAGCGCGTAAGATTTAAATAAAAAGGTAGAAAAAAGAAAGTTTTGGAAAGTAATTGAAGGTGGTAACTTAAACGTATCGAAAGACAAGTACCTGTTACCATACAGGAAATTAGTAGAGCGGGAAAATCAGTTAAGAACAGCATCACTAAAGTCAAATTATACTTAAATTTTTGATACTTTTTTAATGAAATTCTGCCTTTTTCTTTCTTTTTGCTTTGCAGACATGGATAATCCTACCATTGCAATAACAACTGGCTCTACAACGACGGAAGGTTCTTCTTTGTTTATTGCTTGTTACAGGGTCACAAACACTAATCCCACTCAGTACAGGTTTGTTCACAACGGAGTCAGAGGAAGTTGGCAGACAAGTTTCTTTTTTACTAAAACAGCTTCTAGATCTGATGCAGGACGTTATGAATGTGAAACACAGGCAACAAATCCAATACAGGCTCCTGTTGGGATAAAGCGGTCTTCTTACTTATATCTGACAGTCAACTGTAAGTATTTTCAAAGTATATTCCAGCATCCGTAGCAAGCAATTCACTTGAAACCTATTTCCTATGCTTTAGAGGAGTTTTTCCTATATTTCCATTGTATCACATAGAACTGTTATTGATTAATTGTCAAATATCAATACCCAGCTAAGCGGCGGCAAAAGTAACCGCAAACGTAACCGCAGTAAATCCCCACAAGTCCTGAGCATGGAATGTGTCTCTTTCAGAGGTAAGTAGCTAATGTGATTAAACGAGCTTAACAATAGACTGAAACAATACCAAATGTTACAAACAAGAGAAACGGACTAATTACCTGAAAGGGGTATGATACCCTAGCGGAGAATGATAAATGTTAAAGAGAGAAGAGGTGATTTATTCAGCAGAGCCATGGCTACGAGACGACCTTGAGATCCCTAATATTTTTTTATATTTTTTCCACTTTGACGAAACTTGGATTTAAAATATGTGTGGTTACAAGTAACTCGGAAACACTACTATTAACGGCTTTGTTCTTAGTCAAATTTCCCCATTAAGAAAAGTGATTATACATTTATAATTCAATAATGTTGCAATTTCTTTGTTTATAAAATACAAATCGTCATATTTCAATATTCTACCTTACAAATTTGTTCCTTTTCAAAGCAAAATATGAAATACAATAGTGACAAATTTAAATAAAACGACTATTGACTTAATTTAAATTTCGGATTTCGGATATCCTCTATCCATCTTGAGTTGAAATTAATTTACAAGAACGTTCTACACAGTTTATTTACGTTTGAAGTATTGACACATGCTACTCTATGTATTGAAAAAAATCATAATAAAACTAGACATAGTGGTACTAACAAGTGAAAAGAGAAACTAAGTTTAAAAAGGGTGACACATCGACCTCAAGTAGTATTAAAGCTTTTAAGTAGTGTTACTGTGTGTGGTTTGGGTGTGGCTTGGGTGTTAAGGTCTGGCCTTTCCCAATTTATATGTAATACTTTCTTTATCTTAAGATGATAATTGCTGGAAGCATTATCCAGGATCATGAAACAGTCTTTGCTGCATTTTTCTTTGCATGACGCAGAGGCATAAGTGCTTATAGATATTAGAAATCCTATCCGCATACAAATGTTCCCGTACCCGCGTTGACCAATGCCTACAGCTTTTGCCTATATAAACAGAATTACATCCCGCACATGAAAATTTGTAGACGATGCGTGATCGTAGAAACAAGGAGATAGAATCCTAAGCACTAAAAATGTTCTTGATCTTAAAGGACGAAAAAACTAGCCTTACATCTAGATCTGTGCAAAAGACGTTGAATCTCGCGTTTGGTAAAGTTACCGAACCCTATATGAAAAAGCCCGAGCAGAATAGGGTTTATTGACAATGGTGTTTATGCATACTACCCCTTACGTAGTCCATTGGCGATACTGCGTGCTCACTTCATCACTAGCACTCAAATAGTGTATGTTCTCTAGTAAGAAGAATGAATTTTAAAGTATTTCGAGTTATAAAGATATACAGAGATCAACCTTTGTACTAACTGGAAGGGCTCGATAGCGCGGGAAAGAGCAAAACGTTTCCAATTTACGATTACCATATCTGCCTAACAAGATCGCTGTGATTAAAATACCTCTTGGTGCTAAGACCCGCTTTAATTCAATTAAATTGATTTGAGATTATTAAGTTATCCATTTCGGCAAAAATTTGGATAATCTAGAAGGTTATCAGGAATCATACTCTATGATCGTTAAACAAATTTCAAAGAAAGCGACTCTTCAAAATCGTTCAAATTCAAGAAACAATATTAGTTGCGAGGCACAAGAAACCTTATATAATAAATGAATAAGTTTCTATTTTTTTACTTCGGCTACCTCTTTTAAGGTGTTATGTACCTCGAAGACATTGCATATAAAAAGTGCTTTTTCAAAGGGGACGGCCTTGCGGGTTGAATTCCTCCACTTTTATGCTAATTATGCTTTTGTCTGCCAAAGAGAAAAAAGCAAGCAATGGATCAAGAACGAAATATGCAAAGGAAAGTCATCAATCAAGTTATCAAGTGATTCAAAAGGTCTCTGATAATTGATTGGCATGAAAAAACGAGAAGCCTTTGATTAGATCCCAGATCCCCCACTTTTGACTTTGTGACGCCTTCCTATGTTCTGTGGGTTGCAAAGTAGCTGTAAATGTACAATCTCATTTACGTACAATAGAGGCCCGAATAAGCAACATGCCAATAATTGTACGTTGTAGATTGCAAAGTGAAATCATTAAAGAGCAGTTGATACATAATCAGTTCAAATTCTTGTTTTCAAGTTTTGTACCTTATTTTGAAAATATAAGAATTGATAAAGTCATATCCCAGCTCTTTCAATACAGCAGGATCGGGTATATATCATTTAATCATTTTATGAAGTGGATCGCAACCTTATTGTAGCACCTTTACAATACTTCAGAATCATGAATACCTCATGAATACCTAAAAGATAATGCTAAGGAAAAAACTTCCTTCAAGGCCAAGGAACAAACAATTTAAGTGGTAAATGCCGCTAATGCTAGTAATAAAAAAGGTGCCGTCATATATAATTGCGCTCTGGCTCTAGAGTATGTGTAAAACAAGGAAATCAATCACGTAGAATTTAAATTAAATCTGTTTTAATTTGCAAAATCACACTGATTGTAATGGACACTCAAGAAGCAACAAATACTGTTCATATAGGGTGTTTTGTGTATTGCAAGGCAGTAATGCAACTTCCACAATTTTATGAGCGTTTTATTGATACAGATTTAGTAATTCACTTTTTTATCGAACTGAAATCCTACAAAGGAATGATATTTATCACATTTTGGATGCTTGTTCTGACCTTTACGAAATTGTAATGTCTAGTCTTAATAGAACGGACTTGAAACCAAGGGTACTTTTCTGCTTTTTAAAGGTCTTAAGACTTGCCAATAACACTTTTATTGGTTCACAATAAGAAATTTTGTCTTTCAAGATAGTACGTTTCTCTTAGTGTGCGAAAAGTCTTTGTGTAACATGTTGGTACATTTGTGCTACTTAGAACTATTATATCCTTGAGGGGTTTTTTTCTGGATCTTTGACTTACGCCGGTATCTTTGTTATTCAGATATGGATAAGCCAGTAATAGAGCCTCAATATTCAATCTGGAGTGACCAAGATGCTATAACTTACCTGCATGTAACGGTTGTAACAAATGTAGCGTTAAGTCGTCGGTGGGAAAAAGATGGAACAAGCTTAGGTACCGACATCCTCCAAAGGACACAGGGGACAGGAACGTATAAGTGTTGCGTTACATCAATCATTGGTACCAAGTGCTCTGATGGATACAGTTTCATTACTCATTGTAAGTATGTTGTTCTTCACAATCTCTCTTATAATCCTCTTTAACTTACTTAATTTTATTTACTTTATCTTCGAAAGCTCTTGAACTGATCACGTAGCAGAAAAGTTTGCCTTTCCCCACCGCAACAATCATAACCTTTAATAAAGTAAGATTGCTTTCCTGACGTTATGATAGCCCCAATCCCATCCTAAAGGTTAATTTGGTAAGTCATTGCTACATAATTGAGATTGTCGTAAATAAACCGTAAACTTCCTATGGCTCATTAACTTGCCTTCTTCCACCTTTGTTTCAATGCCCAATGCCCAAAGGTTTTCAAACCAATGGGTCGTGGGTTTGAATCCCCTCAGCTCCATTAGTGAAAAAAGGAAGCAAGCTATTGTGGTAATGCTCCACTCCGTGATATATATATATATATATATATATATATATATATATATGTATATCAAACGATAAAAACTAGCTTTTGCTTAAGGCGAGCTTTCGGAATTCTCATTCGTTCTTCTGGCTTAAAACCGTCCAGATAGTTCCTTCCCTAATAAATACGAGTTAAAACAATAGACATTTATGTACAAGAATTAAAAACATAAAATATTTGTAAAGTATTCTGGTCTGAATTCTGTATTCTTAAATTCCCACTAAAAATACGTTAAATACGGAATGGAATTTGGGGAAGCTTCGTTGCTGCTATTGTTTATGAAAGTTGTTTTGGAGATGTTAACTTGTTTACTAGCCTCGTCTTGAGTAACCCACCAAGAGACTAGGAAGCGGTGGGCTGCTTTCAAGGTACGAAGAGGCGCCGTCATGAAGCCCCCGCCCCTGTAGGGAGGGTGATAGCGCCATCAAGGTACTACCCTTAATTAAGTAGGGAAACTGACGCCGCAAGGGTCACCCCGCATGACAGGTAGCGATCAGGCACCCCCTCATACTATGAAAGCAGCCGTCTTAAGATCCCGCACCTAGTAGTCGGAAGCTAACGTTGTATTTGGTAACCATATTTTTCTATATGGTTGGAACAACATCCCGTTCATTTAAACCGTCCGCCTGATGTTATTATTAGAAAATGTCGTACTTTGAGCTAAATAATTACAGACGTCGCAGTTTCGTCTGTTCCTACATGGACCACAGCCTTTATGTACACCCTC
>JAAAKM020001159.1:0-15113 GCA_010016025.2 Alatinidae sp. Z8VKAUB7J3 | reverse complement strand
CGGGATCGATTTGGATCCGTACCAGTTTGGATCCGTACCAGTTTGGATCCGCACCAGTTTGGATCCGTACCAGTTTGTATCCGTACCAGTTTGGATCCGTACCCGAGTAAACAGGGTCTCAAAAGCTGCAAGGAGATTGAAAGGAAGTTATTTCATCCGTCAACGAGCATGATGACTTTAACGTGTTTTTCAATGCGAGTTTTGCTAATAAACTTTTAAAATATTTAACAGTTCGTTTGTGGTATAGATGTAAACATTGTATCGAGTAACGGATTCAATCTGCTAAACTTTTTTTTGCGAAACGCTAGTCACCGCAATAGCATGGAATAATGTGGAATAGCTAGCTTTCCTACTTTACTCCAGACGATTGATATGACCAGTGGCTGGAAAATATGCTTAGCAAAACAATTTCTTTAGTTCAAAAAGTATTAAAATATTTTTTCTTCACTTTAATTTGTCATCTTACAAAGAAAACATATGTACCATTTAACATGCAAATTTGATGGCATTAGAAGTGAAAAATTTCGAATTTCGTTTAGCCAATTTTCATTAGTGACCTGTCTGTTAGATGAAACGTTGTCAATGAAGATTCCACATTTAGCGTTTTACTTATAATAACTTGTTGGTGGACTATTCACCTTTCATTCATACTTCTTTAGACACAAGTCATTACCAACGAGAAATACTAAAAGTTTTGCAATCATTTTGTCTTAATATTTCGTATCTTGACTAAGGTATATAATCATGAGAGATCAAGATACAAAATGTTGAGACAAAATGATTGCAAAACGTCTTTTAATTCTGTTTGTTATTAAACTTGTTGCCCAACCTAATATATTCAGCAAGTCATTAACTAGTACTTTTTCATAATTCTGAGGCAATTATCACCTTTTAAACTAAAATCGACCATGAAGACAAACATGGAGAGCATTGCGCAGCGAGCTACTTGCAAGGACGCAGTGCTTAATGGCATGGTATTGGTCACGACGTATTAGACAACTTGGCCAAACAGATGCAGCCACATCAGTTGATTTTGTGAGATGTACAGCAGTGAAGTATCCAGTCAACATCCGAAAAGGTGAATTAAATGAAGGTTTCTCAACCTCATACAGTTAATTACGCCCACGAGCTTCCAAAATTTTCAAGTACCCCCTTAGTCCGAAGGAATTCGACATTTCTTCAGGTCATCAATATTGAACAAGTAAGCAGTTAATAAAAGAGTTGTAACTTACTTACTAGATTTTAAAAAAAATTATCTGCAACAAGGGAGTAAACTGGAATAATATTTATCTACTCCTTTCTTTGGGTTTGCCATTTTGACATAAGAATAGCAATGAAACATGCTATTAGCTGTTGGACCCCTTTAGCACACCTTATCTCAAATTTACCCCCCCCTCAAAATCTTAAATGCCTCCTAAGGGTCCCCGGATCACCGTTGAGAATCACTGGTTATCCTTTGCCAAACTCTCTCTCAGTCGCTCACATTCACATTGTTGTCATCGTTACTAAACATTCTGAAACCAACCAATCAACCTATCTTCAGCGAGAGCGATGAGACTAAAATTGGAGAGGAGCCTTGGCAGTCGGCGTGGCCGGAGTAGCCCCTCCGTTTAGATCCACCATCTAGTCAATATTAATTCTTATTCTATCTTAAAAGTAGATACGTATGTTGTGGGCAAATAGGTTATGTATTGTATTAACAGCAAAATAGATAAATTAATGAATTTGTGCAAAAAAACTGTATGTTAGAAATTTCATGATGCTTAGAACATGCCTAGATGGCATGGAATAAGACATAAGGAGGAGAAAGTAAAGTAGAATAGCTGGGTTGGCAAATGCCTTATGTTACGTACCCACGAGCTGTTGCTGAAGACTGTGGACAATTTCATGCTTCCAAAAGATGTCAACAGAATCATTTCAAATGTCGTCACACAAGTGTAATATCCACAGTACACTGGTATACGTTGGTATAAGCTTCAGGATATAGTCTCGGTATTTCTTTTGGTAATGAAAGTACTACTAAGTTTCACAGAGTCTACAGTAGAAGCACAAGGAGCTCAGTTACTAAAAAAAGGTTTTGTGGATAACATAATCATTCTAACAAAGGATGAAAAACCTACAAAATCAGTGTTACATTGATTTCAGAGGGGTTGGTTGTATGATTCAAATGATATTTAAAGCAAGACGTTCAGGGGGGATAACTTTTAAGACTTAAAGGGGGAAAGAGGTGTTCCAAAGCTGGTGACAATATTCCTTCATCTACATAAAAGTTTGTGCATTACCTCGATTGTCTTAATATCTTACCTTACCATCGGTCCCTTTTGATTATCGTACAGGTTGAGGGGTATTCACATCAGTGAGCCCTCATCCAGGTAACTGGCTGTCTGCATGCGTAGCAGATTTCAATTAGCATTTCCACACATGCATTGGCACTTCCTCTCTATCAAGAGGATTAGTTGTAGTTAGCTTCAAATGCTTTGTGGTTTTTCCTCACCAGTTCTTTCCAAGACATCTTGGGTCTGCCTCTTCCCCGCTTACCAGGAACTTCCTTATCTTTGGCAATCGTGATGGCACCATTTGGGCGTTCAACATGGCCGCACCAACAGAGTCATCTGCCTCTCATGACAACCTCGATAACCTTAATGAAGAGGGATTGTAGGATAGGAGTAAATGTAGGCAAAATAGGAAGGACTGATTCTGGCTGTCAATGCAAGTTAACATGTAAGTTATGTATGTTTGGTTTGGTATGTATGCCACTCTCGCACGGACATTGATGGATTATGATTTTACCATTGGTCGTGTTTAGAAAATAATCAGAAAGTGAACTGTAAAGATTAGAAGCCGCTTGAACTTACAAAACCATTTTGCAGCATCAGCTAGTTCAAACATTAACGATGCGAAAGTGGAGTGATAATGAGATTCACTGTAACGCGCTACATTTAATCACATGCTGGAAGTGAAATACCGAAGAAACTACAGATCAAGCAATATCACATTTTAAACGCAAGACTATATCTGGTGGTACGGAAGATTATGGACAAGGATTTTGTTTGGAATTGTTTTAAGACTTGCTTTAAAATTTCAGCAGTAATGAGCAGATAAGTAGCAACTAAATTGAGGAAAATAGATTAGAATAAATCGCACGAAGTTGATCTAGCACAATGTAGTTTTTAAAGACAGCATACCTTATGAGATGAATCTATAGCGGAGCGGAATTTGAGCTGGGCATAGTTTTGGAGTTGGATAACCAACAGAACAATTAACTGTTACTCTCATCGCTGGCAAACCTACCGAGATGGAGGGTTGCAAAGGATGATCCATGCAGAATTATTAAGTTGGCAACAATAAAGTTTACACTTTCAAACTGTATGTAGGCTTGCGATGATAAGAGTTGTGTCACATTGAAGTGTTATGCATCATGTTTAATGTGAATGGGAAAAAGTTAAAGAAGAAATGATGGCGAGAAGCTGGGAAAGCAGCTGTTTCAGCGATGTATGATTCGTCAAAGAAGGGCAAATATTGTATAGTAAAAAGAGCAGTTGACCAAATGCCATTGATTAATAGGATGATGAGTGGAGAATAGAAATTGAACTACCAAGCAATAAGTTTATTTACTGTTTTTCAAATACAAAAATTACATAACCTAGTGTTCTAGTTTGAATCAAGCAAAACATTGAGACTGTTTATAGTAACGGTGCCGTTTCAACACAATGTGCACAAGTAATGATGGAAAGCAAGAGAAGCACGAGGGGTTAGTCGAGGAGTTTGAAGTTGAGATTGAATGCAGGAGCTTTTGTGGTATAAGAATAACGATGTAGATAGTTTCTTGGGGATAATGCAAAAGAGATGGGTGGCAAGTACCATCAAAGGATACAGGATACGGTTGTGGAAGCGAACCACTACATATGGATAAGAAGAAACGATCATACTAGGCAAGAAGAGTGCAGTGGTGGCGTAACTAAATTAAAAGTGGGGAACTGAGAAATGAAACTAGATTTCTCTCTATTTTCTTTTATCCTCAAAAAGAATTTGCATCTTTTAACAATTATGAGATGATATTAGACTTTCTATTCCTCTTTTCTTGTTTGTTTCGGTGTTTTCTTTGTTCTCTTCAAGAAAGAAGAATTGCTTGGTGCTGCTACAAATCACCTCATAAGCCCAATGAGGCTGCACAACTGCAAAATTCCTGAGAGGTAGGCTCCTATACAGTATGGTTTTCCTTGTAAGAGGAGCTCTTAGCAGATCAGTAACAACGTCTCGTAGTCAGAATTGCACTAAAGCCCTGATTGAATATAAAGTGGATGCCATAAGAAGATAAGTGCGTGCTCTCCGAATTAATAGAAAATTCTACATAAACATCTCGCTCTCAACTGCAATAAGAATAAACACTCACTCCGCTAATTCAAGAATAAATTGTACATAAACTATTGTACATGCAATTAGTCATCACTATGTCTCTTTGAGATTACGTTAATGTAGAGGTCTTTAGCCTTTTTACAAGCTAAGATTTGTATTCCTGTTTTATTTAATTTTGGTGCTAAATTGCTATGGTTATTCGTTACGTTGCTGCACGTAAAGCAAACTCTTACCCAATGTCTGAATCAGCAACTGATTGAAGCGGGGAGTAGAATTTCAAGGTGATCAATTTCAGTCGATAAGTTTCATTGCATGGAATTTCCTCTATCATACTCTTCTGGTCGCCGATATCCACATCTTTACTGATATCAAAGACTCTTAAAACAAACAATCAAATTTTATGAAAGATCATTTGTAGGGGTACATCGTTGGGGCAGTACCTTCCCTCCCCCGAGTTTACCACTTACATTTAGCGATCTGCATACAAGTTATTTAGATATACGGATGGTATCGAATTAAACAAAATCCTTTTACCTTAATAAATCGAATTAAAAATGTCTGAACATCTGAGGACTACTTATGGACTTTTGAATATTAGTCCATAAACGTCAGAACAATCTGTTTTCATGAAAAATAATACACAAGATTCCTTTCATAGCATTTTGCCAGCTACGACACGTTCTAGATCTTTATTGCGAACGTCTATTCCAAGTGGCATTAAACAAATAAAATTACTTTACTATGTTTTGTTTGTCAATGCAGACGCATGCATAGCTGGACTTGAATAATTTCTTGCATTCAATTTCTAGAATAAAATATAAAGAGTGACTCTGTTTACCTAACGTATATGTTTCAATGGGCCAAAGAATATGTCTTGAGAGACAAGAGCCACTTTGCTCGACTATATGGGGCTAAGGTGTGTGACGAATCTAGACTCTCAAAGGTACACTTTCTGCAAGAATAGTCTGGTCAAGTGCTGCTTCACAGATTTCTTAATACATCGCGTCGTGAAATTCATAAGTGCGGCTCCACCACAAGCTTTTTATCACTTTTTTTACCGTCAGCAGACATCTCTATATAACTTTGTTGCCATAACACCTTGGCATTTGTGGGGTCCCAACAGCATGGCAGCTGTAATGTGAAAATTGACTGCTGCAGTTTTCCTCGATCTGTATTAACACATTTGGCCCTAATAAATGCCTGCTGGAGCCGCCTTGACCACACCCTTCCCACCATTCGCAATTAAAAGAGACAAGGTAGACGTCAATGATCTTCTTGAACCAGATTAATACAATTATCAATGATAACGTCACTACAATGCTATCTACATCAAAGATCTTGTCAGCTGGGACGTATAATCTTGTCAGCTGGGACGTGTAATCTAAAAACATTCTGCGACGTGTAATCTAAAAAAAAGTTCGTATGTGCTCTTCAGTGGCAAACTTGAGTGTCGTAGGTCGTACTACGCGAGTTCCATATGTGACCCAGTTACTTTACGCACAGTATGATGCCCCCGTTACCCTCGTTTTACCCCTTTTGACCTAGCTCTAGCTTACTCTAGAATTTTGTGTATTGTATATCTATTCTATTCACGTCACACCGGTTGTTGTTACAGGTTGTTATTACAATCCAGATTCCTGTGCATGTCAATTTTAGGCATCATTTTGCGTATTTTTTCTAGTTTGTGTATAGTAAACATTCGCTTCCATTGTAGTATATTTCCTACGAGTGCAAGTAACTTGTTTACTAGTAGTGATATGACCTCTGTTGATGTATTTTTCGTAACTTTAGCTACTACTGGCACATTACTATCGTATCTTAATCCAACATTGTACTCACCGCCCCTTGCAATATGTCAGTATCTCTACATTGTGACTTGGTATATATAAATGTGTTTTTGCCAAGTTCCAGTTAGTTGAATACGCTGATTATCATGAGATACATTGCTTCGCCTGATGTACAATTCACCCGTTATTCTTTTTGTCACTGTTTGCAAGAATAAATTCGTGCTCCCGACGCCGAGTGTAAACAAAGTGTGTTCCATCAATTCAAGTCTGTGTAGGGCGCCCCTGCCGCAAGCCACCCCTTACACATAATTTATGTATGCTATTACGTAATAATGTACGTGGACGGTGAAGGATACGTGCCGCAACATACATAAAGCACCAGTTTGCCTTAACAGAGTACTCATAAATATCATATTAAGAGAAATACGAATATAGAGAAAAAAACCATTGTACACTATACAAATAGTTGACAAAAGTCCATGACAACAGATAAATTTACAGTTTAAAAATTCCTCTACGACACTTCGACTGCTAATTTTGCATTTCAATAGTTAAAAGGCATCTGTAATGCTTTATATGCAAACACAACTCTTAAAGCATTAACAGATGTCGTATGCAGCGTCAATAAATATGAACTAATATAGCCGATATCTCGTTGTATACAGATGCGGTTAATTTACAAAGTCAACATGATGTAATAAACAGTACTTATAAATCGCGCCACAAAGAATGTAATATCACTGAACATAAAAACGTGTCCTACAGATGGATAGTGTATTATGATATATATTGTTTTGTCATCCACTCACCCTACCCTGAAAATAGTGAAATCTTTCCAAATTTTAATATAACTTGTGTTCAAATTGCTATTCTCAGACAATTTTTGTTTAACTCGTTTGTAAATCAATCAAATCTGTAAGAACGGGTGAGTGTAGGGAGTTAACCATCTTTCGAAAAGTTACTTTTCTCCAACACTCTAGAAATGCATTCAGTTTCAAAATTGCTGCATTAACTAGATACAGCAAATGCAAGTTAAAAGGTATAAAATACATTGCATTGAAATTCCCGTGCATAACTTTTTCAAAACAGAAAATCGTCAGAAGAATTAAGAAATAGATTAGGGATCTCTAATATACGTGATATCATGCGTCAGTCTAGATTAAGGTGGTTTGGACATGTGGAAAGGATTGAAAGCAAAAACCCAGTCAGTAAATGCAGAGTGATTGAAGTTGATGGAACAAGAGGCAGAGGCAGACCATGCAAAACATGGACACAAATTATCAGGAATGATTTGAGACATTTGAAATTAGAAGCAGGCCTTACTCAAGATCGAGAGGCCTGGAGCACAGCTATCAAGAAAACCCCGTCTAAGCCATGCTAGCATGGAAACTGACGTTAAACGTAGAAAAAAAAGAAGAAGAAGAAGGACTTTTTTCAATTTCGTTCAGTATGTCCCTGTGTAAGTTGTATTTTATTAGATGGTTGAGGCAATATTGTTCCTTAGTGCTCGTCAAATGGCTGCTATTCTGCTGAAGATGAACCGGGCGAAAACCACAGTAATATCCTCAGTAGGCGTTCTGCTTCTGAGGACATTTTAAGACCTCTTAGTTTATGTCAATAGATATATATGGTACTGCGTTATGGATTTTCCAGAAACCTGTGTTTTAAATAACGCCAGTTTATGCTTCAGGGAAGGCAACGATCTGTACAGGTAGTAACTAGGTAGAAATCACAAATGCCTCTTAGCAGCATCGTGAAAAGTTTGTCATTGTCATACTAAAATCTGTCAATGTGACGCAGACGTCCAAATTTCTCAACGCATTGTACAGTGCCTAGAAGAAAGTGGCTTTATAAACACCCCAATTGAACTGAGTAGGGTATGATCACCCCTTCTCCATGAAGATAAAACATTGTAGTGATTTCGATGTTACAAGACGCGAAATTTGCGCGCGATAATATGCGCTCGGTACTAATGGCTGGATTCTCTTTACTTTTGCTTGATAATCATTGAACTCAACGGCAATTTTGTTGGTACTGTTGTACGTTTTGGCCCCAAATTTTGTATTGGTGATAGAAAACGTATATGAAGTTCTTGAAACATATCAGAGATTGGTGCTCCGGTCCTTAAGTTTGTCTCCTATAATCCAATGAAATCTTCCCTCTCTCACTGTCCAGCAGTCACGTGACATATACAGATCAACTCGTCTTCAATGTCGAAATTGTTTTGATTTCCATTGCAGAGAGCTGAAAATACTTAGTTCATACTTCTGATGTTTTTGTAAGAATTCCCTTGCCCATGATACTGATTTCATTCACCATTCCTGCTAACATGGAAAGAATAAGCAATGTTGCAAATTTATCTTTCCCAAGAATAACAAAACCTTCACTTGTAAGATATTTTGGAAACGTTATTAGATTGAGCATGGCAGTTTTAGCAGATTTCTGACTCTTGGTTATTTAATCATCCAAAGTGGATATTATATATTTGTGAGGCAAACCTTTGAGAATTGTGGATCTTACTCTCATTATAAACCCTGCTTATATGCGATTAGATGTAAACGGGCTCGGATCCAAGTGATGCTTATTACGGATTGTAACTGCCTTTGATTTTCATTGGCCAAACCAACGGTTTTTGCCTATTGTACTACAAGCTACGCTGAAGCGCAACATTGAAATGTGAACAATACTCTCCTCTACCGAATGTAGGAGGGACTCGTTTAGTTAGGAGAGAGACGTATCAATCAGATTTCACAGAATGGATGATTGAAGGGCTAGAACTATTTTTGAATAACACTGCCCCGAATGAATAACAAGTTAGGGGATGGAAAAGGAAAAGTTACTGCAGATCAAAGCTCCAGGAGTTCAGGAAGCAAAACTGCAGTGGCAAGCATACGATGAGGATGGAATTGTCTTTTAACCGTTTAATCAGACTCTATTATGTTTTTAGAATACCATAGCGAGCTTGAAGAACTAAGAATGGCTGGCACAGTGCAAGGCATAAAAGCCAGAGGCGGCCAACGACTCTTGTTCCTGAACCAGCTGAAAGTGAACACCGAATTAACATCTCCCAGAGCCATTTGGGACGCATTAAGAGAATGAAATCTGTGTCTCAAGACGTCATCTGTTGCCATAGATTGAGACAATTACGGCACACAGAGAGAGAGCGAAAGAGAGAATATTGCATTGCTCGGGAAGGGTTAGTTAAGTATTCTTGAGTCAAAATGTTGCGATTTCAACTTTTCTTGGGAGACATTATAAATGGTCAGAGAAGATGGACATTCTTGCAATTTGTATTGTTAGGAGGGTAGTAATTAACTAAAGTCAAGTAGTTTTCCCGCAAAAGGGTAGATTTACTTCCAAAGAGTTGGTAAGGGAGAGTAGTTGTTTATGACTAACCTGTTCACAATTTGAGTAAAATAGAACATGAATGCAGATCACGTTAATTTAACTTCGTGGTGCTTGTGTTCTCAGGCTCATTTTGATCCGCATCCTTTTGGACCAACAACCAAGTGCTCACATGAAATCTTTTTAGGTAGGATCACAAGCGTTCTCAAATCAAATTGATATGTATAGCAGACACAAACCATTTTGAATCCACCAAGTCCTGTGTAATTCCTAAACCGATCCTTGCCACTTGAAGTACAGATCTATATTGTGTAGAAAGAGTCTTAAACTATTTTAATGCTCTTTTGTAGCTGGAAAATCCCTCCATTCTAAATGACATTTTATATATAAACGTTTCCTCACCGTTACTAGCCTTGTATCGATAGATATCAAAACATACTTAAAAGAGAGCTTTCTGGACTGCATATCACGGTGTGACCACGTCAAATTATTTATAATATTTATACTTGCTTCCTTTAGCATCGCGCTTGCTACCCTTGCTACCCTTTACACTATTCCTTTTTCATAAGAATTATTTTTATAAGAATCTTGAGGCTCAAAATCCTTAAAATCTAAGAATATTTTAAGAATCACTCTCAGGCTCATATAATACCAAACAAAAATTTAAAAAAGCCTTTATCTTGTATTGCAAAAACTTCTCCGCGGAAAAGTCGGACTGGAAATGTTTTCATCATAAAGTAAAAACAACGTTTTCACTAGTAATTCCTTCGCTCCATGAAAATCACAACCATCCCTGAGAAAAAATTTAAAAATCATTTAAGAATACTTGAGGCTCACTTCAGCAGAATCTTTAAGAAACATAAGGCTCGGGCAAATTTATGCAATCCTTATAAAAAAGAAACAGTGTAACTCCAAACCAGCTCTGGTAGTGCCCGTCAGAACAGAAAAATTTAACGTAAGTCGGTAATCTCTAGTTAGAGACCTTTGAGATGCAAATGTCTCCACGTCTGATTGTGAGGTTGTAGGAAAACTGCTAAGGTGTTGTGAACAGCTTAAGTTGTTTGCGTTCTTCTTTATTAGCTCAGGCATCTGTTAGATCAAATGATGTTTTTTCGAGAAAATTCCTCGCAGCATAATTAAGACTCGATCATCAAAATTAATATGTATTCTCATCTTTCTTTGCATGCCTTATACTTTTAAATGTGACATTGGAAGAAGTGGGGTGGAGTTAGATTAGGTATGTTCTTGTAGGTAGTTGCTCACCTTTGCTCACTAGTTGTTTTCTGCTATCCTATCAGTGTATAACTTTTCTCGAATTTTATACGTTTTGTACCCGTGATACCGTCTTGCAAAGCCCCTGCTTTATACGCCTCCTGCTTCTGTGACATAAGAAAAAAAGAAGGTTAATTAGGGACAATTAAGACAGATGATTGTTCAAGAGGATGACATAGCAGTGCGTATCTTGTTTTGCATTTTTAGATTGATGTGTCATCACGTAGTAGCTATATCTTCTCTTTCGGAAATCACTCGCCTCCATTGCGGATTGCGAATTTAGCGACGGGTTTAGGAGCAGATCGAGGGGAGGGTTCAATGGGCTTGTATACCCTTCACTTTTACAACTAATCATGACAACTTGTAGATTTTTAAACGTTCCTTGGAAGACCCCAGACCCCTTAGAGTGTGCCAACAACACATACATTGAGGACTTTTCCCGCCAAGAATGTGCCAGACACCCGGTTATATTTCCCAGATGCACCAATGGGATTCTGAGTACCACTAAAAAACTGAATGAGGCCAGTATATGAGCTATAGCCTAAGCCTCTCTACTTGTTTTCCTCAATACGTCTTAAAAGATTTCTCTAGAATTTCATGGCTAAACGTGTAACTTGTACAAGCGAGGATCGATTTAAAGGTCTATGTAGTCTGAGAGATGGATTAGGCATACAGTTTAATTTTATGCAGAATTAAACTTACCTTTTTATTAAAAGTTTAGTATTCCTTGGTGAGGGGACAGCTCCGCTTGACGAGAAGTCCCCCCCTGTTCTCTGGGGTGTAAACTCTCAGGGGGTGGGATTTGTTGTGCCGCCGCTGCGCCGAGAACAGTCCACAACGCCACTGTTGATGTCTGAAACGAGGGCACTATTTGCGGCACCATCTTAAATTAGTGCCGAGGACTTCCATCAGCCGAGCAAATGTCTGGCAAGAGTCACGCATGCGTGCTTTCCAGTTAAAATTGTAAGCCAGAGAAAAAGGTTCAATAAAATATTGAAATATAAAGACCTGACCAGGGAAAGAAGGTTTCACTGGCTTCAGTTGCCTCGTGCCTTGCCAATATCCAGCCTCCCCTCCTTCTCGAAGCCTCATAATCTCAGTTATGTGTTTAACTTTTCTTATCGAGACTAGATAATGGCGGACAAGAGAAAGCTTCAAGGTACGTGTGGCGGGCGGATTTGAAATTTGGAGGCTGACCTATACGTATTCTTTTTGATTTTATGCTATTCTTCTGGGAGTACATAAACTAGTAATTTCTATAGTAATTCTTCTTTTTGTAATTACCATCTCTAGGGGAAATCGAGAGATGTCTTAAAAGAGTCAGCGAGGGAGTCGATGCCTTTGAAGATATATGGCAGAAGGTAGGTCATACCCTCTCGCTTTCAATATCAATATATTTAAACTTGGTTATTGCTTGAATATCTGCAGAACTTATTTTATCTTATGTATATTAGAGGGATTTAACAATGCTATGTTAATAGCGTCATTTTGATATTTTTTGGTTGATTGTGGTTGCCATATTACGTGGTGTCGTGGGTTCAGCCGATAAAGCCGAGGTTTGGTCGTTTTCGCCGTCTCCAGTCGCTGCTCAAAACAGTACCATTTTGAATGACATCGGAAACGTTATTTTCATGGTCAGCTTTAGTCCATGTTCACTCTTTCAAAATTTTTACATAAGGGCATTGTATTCGCCCATAGGTAAGCCTGTTGTGATAGCAGTTTTGAAGTAGGGGTGTCTTCCTATGAATGTATTAATTACTTGTGGAAGAATTGCCTGAGAATTTATCGCTATTTGGCTGTAATTCTTACTATTTTTATTGCGTCAATGTGTTCGAAGTGATCAATGTTTATCGTTTTCTTTATTTGGCCCATCCGCATGTAATAAATTACTTCGCTCGACACGTTGCTGTGCTGGATACTCAGTAATGTTTTGTGGCCCATATTTTTGTTGGAATAGGGGTGGGGGGCACTAGCTGGCAGTGGAAAGATCAGAATGACAGGGAGTTTTAAATACAATGATGAGGAGACGGATTGCGACTGTACTATTCACAGTCCTTGACAGTTTTTTTTGCATTATTACATTTTAAACCCACCAGGGTATTAAAAATTACTTCAGAATATGATTGTTAATGATGAAATATATTGTATACAAGACTTATGGGGGTCTTTGTTATAAGAACAGTGTACTGAAGCACGTTTTACAATTATGTTTTTCATCACAGTGTCTTTGCTGCCACTCTTGTTTCTAGTCCCTCAATTACTTTACTTGTTTTCATTTACATGCATATAGGGTCATTCATCGCTATTATAAAATGAAGTGCATTAGCCTGTACTGTCAGTTCACTAATGTCACACAGATGATATTCAAAATGTGTTTTAAGTAATCATTAGTTCAGATGCAATTTTACTTTTGAAAAGTAGGAACTGCACAGCTGACATATATATACAATTTTATGTCCATGCAATTCAGACAAGTATAATTTTCCAGTCAATATTTAAAGGTCCATGAGACATTAATTTGTAATATAAAGAGAAGCGGATAAAATTCCATTAAACATTACATATTGCAGCACTTTCATGTTCTCTATTTACTTCTTTATTAGTTGTGCCCTTTCTTGGTAGATGTATGTCAAGTGTATCCAATATAACAAATGGAGGGTGACTTGTGACTTGATAATATATTCATGAGCTACCTACTATAAGAATTTCCTAAATTATTCAATTTTTCTAACTTTTATCCTCATGAAGTTGTAAAAAGTATCAAGATATAAGAGCAGGTGTAACAGTTATTTATGTTAAAAATATACAGATTTCTTGGGGTTTTTTATAAAGGTTTTGACAGACAGCAGGAAAAATATGTCACCACCAGTGATATTTATAAAAGCTGTTTTATAAAAGAACTTATGTATAAATTATCATAAACATGAAATTAGACTAAAAATGGGTTAAAGCAAGATTACATGAAATACCATGATTTTGACACATATACAAATTGGACTCTAAAGATATTTATACTAAATATTCTTATGTCAATTGTACATCTATGCTTATCTGTTATACAAGTATCAGTTGGAATAAAATAGGGACATTTTAGGAATGACAATGACTGTGAAATATGAAAATCCTACCTTGGGCTCACTTACAGATTTTTTCAAAAAGGTCATTGTTTATTATTCTTGTTACAAATTATTTAGGGTACCAAGAATGTTTTACTTTGAGGCATTTGATTATTATATTGATAGGTTAGATCATGTAATTCTGCCAAATACAGTAGTAATTAGTATAGATGGCAGAGAAAGGTGGCAATATTTTGTTTTTCAAAAAGGTCTTTACTTTCTTGTAGTCAATAAAGATAATGAACCGACCCAAATAGTATTGGACAGTTTCATGCCACTCATTTTTCTCAATTATTCGTAATGATCATGATGATGTGTACGTAACTACCACATGTTCAGCATCATGCTTTCATGGTGTGAGGTTTGTAGCAACAATTTACTGTTCCTGTTTTGCATAAAGGGTTGCTTTGTATAGGTAGCATTAGATGAAGATAACTTGTATTTAGATTTTAATTTGTCGTAAAGCCTTATGAATTATGGAGAAAAATTTCCAAGATTGTACAGTTTGTACTAGAAAGATGTTGCCTACTACTTTCATCAATGAGCTAAAATGTAGGGGTGAGGATGTAAAGCCAGTAAGTTATTCTTTCAGTCGAGACGTTCAGTATAATGCACTAACTAAACCATACAGCTGTTATTAGGTAATATGTTGATCCCGGTCTTACTTTGTCTGGTTTCTTGGTAATCAACTCAAGGCCAAACATCACTTTTCTCAAATGAGAAACCGCTGTATTGACATGTCTTTTTTTATAAAACAAAATTCATTCTACTGCATCATTAAAGATTTCTTTTGTTGGTATCATAATTAAGAAACTATTTTATTTAGCAGAAAAGTGGTTGGATATTTATCGAAATACTTGTAACCAGAACACATCACAGTGTTAACCTAGATGATAAAATGATTATGAATCTTTTAAAATTAAATACACTTCTTGCATTCAGTATTGTGTTAAAAGTCAGGATCTTTGAGTATATATGTATATTTGTTTTTCAGCCTACCGTCTGTCTCTTTGTCTCAGTATGAATATCTTTGCCATATCTGTTAGTTGCAACTCATAAGAGAAGCAAGTTTTATTCATTCTTCAATCTCTGCTTATTATACACTAGTGAGGTACAACTAGTGTGGTAGAGATAAATTTACTCAATTGTATTTTACTGGTCATTCATACTGGGAATATGTACCTTCCTAGGTACAAACTGCCACAAATCCCAACCAGAAAGAAAAGTATGAGACTGA
>JAAAKM020001157.1:0-15116 GCA_010016025.2 Alatinidae sp. Z8VKAUB7J3 | reverse complement strand
CCATTACTGTATGTAAACACTGGACAAAGTTTGTAACTTGCAGCCCCTCCCCCAGGGACTGTGGGGGAGTGAGTCATACCAAAGACATAGTTATTTTGGTTTTCGACTATGATTTTCAGCAAGATTGTATAAATTTTAGGGGGTCTTTCACCCATTTTTCAAAAATCAGGCAAATTTTCACAGGCTCGCAACCTTTGATAGATTTAAGTAAACTTAATAAAACTTATACATTTAAAATCAGCATGGAAAGCCAATTCTTTTGATATATCTGTTGGCATCAAATTCTGTTTCGAAGAGTTTTGGTGACTATTGAGCCGGATCGCTCCTTACTTACATTTTGCTACCACGATCTGTTTGATATTATCTGGATGTAACTGGCTACATTTGTTCACTAACAGATGGAGTAGTTTTTTGGTAGATATATGCCTCTAGTAATTTTTGGGGTATGTAAAATTACGGCTTTCAACAAGAATTGGACGACCCAAGGCTCGCTAGCAAACAAACAATTCTACATTTGGAAAGATCCTATTGTATTAAATAATGACAACATGAAGAATTAACATAATTTTAAAGTAATGTTTAATATGTGCCTTTTCTAAGATCCCAAATTCAGGATTAAAATCCAAATATTCTGGGAAAAATCCCAAAGTTTGACAGATCTAAGAAGAGTGAGGATGGTGATTTAAAATACATACGAAATTCACCTAATTTTAAATCAAACGAAAGGCCTCAAACAAGTTTGCTTCAAGCCTGCTAGCTGCCCAGCTTTTGCTTTGTTGCAAGCTTAAATCAAGTTTTGAAACAGCTTGTAAAACAAGCCAGAAGCAAAGAATCCCCTGCAATTAGAAAGAAACAAAACAAGGTTTTCCTTGAATCCTTATTTGGTAGCCCAGAATTAAGATTAAGTAGCAGAGATAGAAATAATAGATTTATGGTGGCAGTTTTTCAGATGAAATCGGAATCGATCGAGTGCCGCGTCAGTGAATCCCTTTTCTATCCCCAAATTTTAATTTTCCTTAAAAGCCACTTCAAACTGGGGCATTGATAACTAAAATGGATTTGCCGCTTCATTACGCTTAGGAAAATTTGATTTCGAATCATTTTCTTGTCTATAAGATTTTTCAAACAGTCCGTGGCAACAAACCGTAAGTAAGGAGCAACCCGCTCAATAGTAACCAAAACTCTAAAAACGGAATTTTGATCCCAATACATATATCAAAAGACTCAAATTATTATACTGACTTCGCTCTTTACGCTAAAGTTTGAATTTTGTCCGAATTCTTTAAGAATGACCTCTGAAACACTATGCTCGTTTAATTGGAACAACAAGAAGCGTCTTTCAAAATTACTAAAAAACTTTAGCGTAAAGAGCGAGGTGTTGACGACGAGCCAATCCCTTGCATTTACGTAATTTAAGTTTTCTGTTCGTTTTAAGTTTTAATGTTGTTCCGTACTTTCAGTTAAAAAAATAATTTTTTTTTAAATTATATAAAGGTCAAAACTGGTTATTGCTAGTGAAGATAACTAGTTTTTAAGATTAACTAGTGAAGATAACTAGTAAATAACGCATTATACCCACTTTGCTTTTTACTTAGACAGCGCTATTCTGCTATGATTAGTAGATGTCATCATTGCAATACTAGGATGTGACTTTAATTCGACGTCATTATGGTTATTTACTTGTATGCAGTCTTTTATATTTGAAAATGACGTCAGTGTGACAATCATGACGTCAAATTTACCATATAAATTTGATTTCTTAGTCTGTGGTCATCATTAATTCAGTAAATCTTACACAGTGATTCTATAAAGTATATAATGAATACCTTATATAAATGTCTTTTCATTGGAATTCCAGCCTCCTGTGCTGTAGTATCAGTTGCCATAAGAAAATGCTGTAGGTGGGCCATAAAAAATATTTACAAGCTGAAACGGAGAAGTGCTCGAGACAATATAATGAAGTGCTCAAGTCTCTTAAGAAGTGCTAAAAAGCTGACAAGGAAAGAGTGTAAAGAGAAACCCAAAAAGGCCACAGAGAAGGAAGAAAAACAAATTTCTCGCAGTGTTAAGAAGAGAAGCCAAATGGTAGACAAGCTTTTAGAAGCTTTTAAGACCGAGCTTAGCAAGGTTGAGAAATTTCAGAAAGCTTTAGAGAAAAGAGAATACAGGGATGAAGAGTTGCTCCTTATTGCAAAAATAAGGAAGACTACCGAATACCAAGCGGATTACAAAGCTATTGTAAATGGAGAAGACCCAATAGAAGGAATTCAAGCTTTTCTCAGAATAATGGAAACATTTAAAGCTCACATAGATTTCTAAGCTATGGAAAAAGGAGAAGACATTAAAAAAGAAATAGAAGCTTATCTTAGAACCCAAGCAGATGCTCGAGTTTCCAAAATAGGAAAAAAAAACATCACAAAAGAGGACAAAATCTTGATGGAACAATAAGAACTTCTCAAGTAAAAAAAGGACGAAGAAGAAAAAAGGACAATGATTTAGTTTATTTTACAGATTTTGCTTATTCACACCAGCGAACGCATAAAAGAGCGTATAAAAGTAAAAAGAAATGAGAGGGTGAATGGTTTTGTTGTAAAAAACCAATCAATGGTATGGAGCTAACCCGCCATAAGGTTTTTTTAAATTGTCTTATTAGAGTTTAATTTAATTAAATTATTTATACAAATTTTTACTTTTTCTTTTATGAAGTTAATGAAACCAACCATTGTATATATAGATTGGTCTGCTGTCATTTTTTCTTTATCGTATTCACATTTTTTCTGATATTTTGATAAATGTGTACTCACTGATCGATATAAAAGTTGTTCGCAAATGTTCATCAGACATTCAAAATGCTTAGTCCTAAGAACCCCGGCTTTGAATCTGCAATACATATTTCTGTTTTTAAGAAACCAACAAAACACACCAGTTTCTTTCAGTGCAGTTGAGACTATACGTGAAACACAATATCAGACGTACGACTACCCATATGAGCCCCACAAGCACTAGTTCTGTCCATGAAATTAATCATCACTTGCTCACACATTTCCCCATCAACTTTGTACTCTAATAGGAAAAATTCACAAGCTGTCAAGATTGCGGTGGATAGGCTGGTCTCCTAGTAACAGTATTAGTCTTTCTGGGAAGTTTTCACACTGTGAAGCGTTTGTGTTTCCTGGAGTGTAGCAAGTTGCCAGTTTGTTTGTTTTTTTTGGGGGGGACCAGACATTTTCAGTGTTCAGTTGATTCAACTGGGGTCAAAGAAAATTATTAAGCATCTTAAGATAACGAAATCCTTTCAACGTGACGACCCTTACTTAGTCATCTTCGAAAAAATGGACAGTTAAACCCCTACTCCAACTTAATCGCCAAAATGTAACTCGGGCTTTTGATTTATTGTGTTGACCCTGATTTTTTATCAAATATCTTGATTAGCCTACGAACACTTTTGGCTTCATCAGTTTCCACGAAAGTTTCCCCACTTTTGTAGGGATTTTTAACGATCAACACTTGCTGTTCCATACAATATCTTTCCAAGATTATAGCTATAGACTACAAAGATGAAATTGGAGAACAAAAGCACAACATCAAAAAATTACACTAGGTATGTGTAATAAAAACAACTTGTAAAAACCAACAAATAAAAATAGATGGCTTTTCAAATCCTGCGTTCTTTTTTAAACACCCTTTATTTTTTTAACTAATTCTCTGAACAGCAAAAACCAAAAATGGTTAGCTTTTTATGGAGCTGTGACATCCATCGTGGCCTTGGTTGTGGCGGTCGGTTGTGGCGAAAGAGCATACAAAAAAGGCCGACCCACAGATGATATGAAGTTTTTTTAGGCAGGTTAGCTCAAAAATAAATCGGATTTTAAATTCAGAAACAGTCAATTGCTCCGACTACTAATGTTCATTGCAGAACCAAGCCACCTGAGACTAACACAGCTGCGGACACTTCTCCACTCAGTCTACTGTAAGGTTTCCCTTTTCCCCCCTCGTGAAGTTTCAGTTCATTTTAAATATTTCATTATATCCTTTTTTCATCCCATTAAAGGAGAATTTTCTTTTCGTTCGGCACCAGATGAATCGTCAAGAAGAAACAAAATTGCATAATTTTTGATGAAATGAAATCAAAATGACATCCTTTAGCCGTAAAACTTGTCTTATTCAAGGGCTGTTCAACATCGATTGGAGGTCAATCTGCCCTCCTCTTTAGCTCATAATTTTCCAATCGCTACGAATCAAAATTTAAGATAGGTATTTTGTCCAGCATAGCCGAACAGTCCTGTAATTGTATCTGTAGAGGAGGTATAAAACTAATTAAATGCTACTATTTGTGTCCAGATTTTTAAAAGGCTCTGTGTTGTTAAAAATTGGTGAAAAAAGTTTCTCCAGTATGCAAAAACCAGGCCAAATTATAAATTCTAAAAAAAACCAAAAGATTTACGCTATTATTTTCTTTTTCCCTGAAAAGACTATGCCAATATAAAACGAACAGAAATTAATTAAAAAAAACTTTTCCCACAAAATAAATTTTCAAAGAAAAATAAAAACTCCACTCAACCAAAAATAAGCAAAAACAAAGGCAAATAATCTACCAAGTGTAAAACTACAACAAGTCAGCATCGATGAATAAATGAAACCCAAAACGAACAGAATTACAATAAATAACCGAGTTCAACTCAAAACGAGCAGAAACTAACATGAGTAGCTCTCAAAACCGTTATGCCTTCCCAAGACATAATTTTCACTTAAATAAATAATTTGGCCTTACAGTATTGGAAGGCACAGTATTGGCCTTACAGTAAGGAAGGCAGAGCTAAAAGATGCAGAAGGGCTTTAGCTCTGCAGAGCAGAGCTAAAAGAAGGCAGGGTTAAAGAGATATTTCGATAAAGATTCCCGCTAACCCGCCCTCAATAAAGTTTAGTTTCGCCTTTTCCACGGAGATTTGCGGAAGAAACGAAAGTGCCAAGCTGCCAAGTTTTCCTTTGTCTTTTTGTTTTTATTCATTGACTGAATATTGTCTTTCTTTTGTTTTTTTCTAGTTTTACAATCGTATGTGTTTGTCTATCTAAAGGGGACTACTGCATCGAACCATACGTTGATTCCTTCACGTGAAATTTTGTTGAATTGTTAAAAGCTAGTGCAAAGAGGGCATAGCTACAGTATTAAGCCTTCCCAAGACCAGAACATAATTTGCACTTAACTAAATAAAAATTAAATGTTTTCACTTTTATAACTTTAATAAGTTAATATCTGTCTCACAACTACCGTTTCTTCACGAACGTCGTTTGGCTTTAATCTGTAAATCTAGCCAATTTCTTCTTAGCAGTGAAAAACATAGAGATACTACCACCAGTAATGAGGAATAAAATAAATACAAGGTCACCTAGCACAATAAGACTGGAAGTGCCTACTCCAAGAACAAACCGTTTTGCCAATTCGTTCGTTTCTTTTTACATGTCAGCGTTTAATAAGCTATAGTCTCGTGTTTTTTTTTTATTCCTTGTTTTTGTTGTAAGTACTAGCGCAATTTAGTTGGATTTTTATTCTAAGCTACGATTGCTTGTATAAATAAAGCTTGAGAGTAAAGAGCTAATGTTTGCTAGGAACCAGAGTCTTCGTATAATTCAGAAAACAAAATTAAATTTGATTTGATGCAGTAAATACATACATAAGCAATAACCATTCTCTTCGAAATTCAAGGAAAACTAAACAAAAACTATAAAGATATTTAACAATAAAGCTTCTCAATGAGAATCAAATGTAAAACCAAAATTGAAACAGTGTTAGTATTATTACTTCATGGAAGCTCAAAAAGGCTGACTAAAGAAATATTAGTATTATGCAATCGCTAGATTACTCAAAATTTTTGAAGCAACTTGGGATTTTTTTTGTAGACACAAATTCAGTATCCCATGACCTGAGAGCGAAATTATCCTGTTCCTTACAAACCCAAAACTTTTGAGATCTTACTTTTGTTTTGAATGATTTTTTCCGCTTTTTAGAATGCTCTATATGGGAAACTTCTAAGACCCTCTGCTACCTAGCAACTGTAAGGTCAGTTATATACCTATCAACTCTTCTATGTTTGTCCTGGTAATGAAATTACCCTATTCTGCTTGTTGGTTTTTACTATTAGTAACGGACGAAGAAAAATTACAATTTCAAAAATTAAAATATATCTTTAACTTTGGAATGTTTTTTTCTTGGAATTAGTTGTGAGAATTTTAGGGAAATTTTGGCTTAGTGACATGTGACCATAATCATTTTATAAATGGTTTTATCTTCCATTCTAGATTCCTCCATTCATATGCTCCCTCTTCACCTGAATCTGTTCAAAGTATTCCACTTAACTCCCTCCTATAAAATTCCAGTTTTCTCTCTATTATATCTCTTTGAATTCTTCTTACCCTATTCGAGGAAGCCCTTGATTTCCCTTGGTCCTTTAGAAGAACAAAAAGAAAGATTTTGGTTATTTACCATTCTTCGTTCGTAAAACTTGACTTATTCGTCTTAACCCTTACTTCAAAATAGGCCTAAAAAGTGGAATATAACATTTTTGGTGTGGTTTCTTGTTTGATTTATAGTTATTCAAACGAGTTCCTCAAACCACCTTTAGACAATTCCTCTGAAAAGCATTTTGCATATCTTCCTCAGTCTTTCAAAGCATCCACATTTCCAGGATATACTGCATTTTTATCATTATTGTGACTTTCAGTATCCTAATAGTAGTTTGAGGACTTATCTTCCAAATTTTTTCCCAAAAAAATGTCCATTTCTTGGCTATTCTACTTTTTACCTGTTTACTGTAGCCATCATCTTTGCTACAATGCTTTGTGAATAAGTGAAGTTGTCCAGATTTTCGTTTAGGATGTATGCTTGAGGCGAAACTTTATTTAAAAGAATTCATTTTACATAGCTGTCATATATGCATTCATCACACATACATGACACATACCGTAGATAAATACATCAATCGATAAATCATAGAACTGTCATGCATATATAGCCCATACATACAAATATATATATATATATATGCGAATGTTAGTTTGATATGGGTATTATATATGCACCCCCA
Organism: Alatinidae sp. Z8VKAUB7J3; assembly: GCA_010016025.2. Lineage (NCBI taxonomy): Eukaryota > Metazoa > Cnidaria > Cubozoa > Carybdeida > Alatinidae > Alatinidae sp. Z8VKAUB7J3. Next base: position 8,034 of record JAAAKM020001157.1, on the reverse strand, counting down.
CAATAGCTGCCATACATTTATAATTCGTACAATGCATACTAGCTTGTATTTATGATGTGTGTATAATACACACACATACATATTATGCTTCGTGTGTGATACACACAAGTCACACATGCATACACATACATAATACAAACATACATGCATGATTAGTTGTCGTACATGCATAATACATGCATCGAATCTAAAGGGTATTGGGTTGCAACTAATAAAGGAAACTATGGTATGGAGATGCGTCCTCAATGTTTGACATCAAAGTTGACACTCTTGCTTCGATGACATGGTTTTGAAAAACAGTTAGTGCTGTACACTTGTGAAGTTTGAAAGTATATCTTGGGTAGTCTCGTCTAAAATTTGAGTATTTTTCATTCTTTCGACGGAAGTAAACTTTTTAAACACCAATATCAGACTTTTCATTGTGCTCAAATGCTGATGTAGCCTATTTTTTCTCCGTTGACAATGAGACGCTAATATCGAGATTTAGCTAGCCCTAATTTGAGCCACTCATGTTTCTCACGGAATTTCCTGGTTGGCTGAAAAACTATGAAAAATTCTGATTGGCTTGGTGCAAGTAAAATCTTAGTGTGAATAGGTTTAATAATAAGTAATTAGTAATTCCATAATTACATAATTACGTAATTCAATGCAGGTTTAGAAACAATAGGTGAATAAAGTTTAATATTAGCTTTAAAAGACAAGAACCTGAGAAAATTTTATCAATTAACAAAAGAGAGAAAAACCACCAAAAAGTATCAATTGATCTCGGTGAAAATCAATACATCAGATTGAGCATATCAGAGAACCCTACTGTAAGGATTTCAAGCTCTTATATACAAGTTGAAGGATTTTGCTGTTATTTTCCAAAGGAAAGATCATGGATGCGTGTTTTATGTTTTTGTTATGTTTTTCCCAGGGGTGACTGCATTTAACCAATGCGCCTAGGATATCGGGAGAGGATTCATTACATCGAAAATCAAATGTTCTAGTGTTTAGAGTGACCAATAGGTTGAAGGATAGCTAGCCCCCCTTCCGCGTCCTCTCTACTCCAAAGTTGTTCAGTATAAATATTGTTATAGCCATTTTATCTATCATAGTTGAAAGGTTGAGTAACTATCCCTTTGGGGATAGTATGACAACTTCCCCACCCCTACAGTCCCTATAGAAATGGCTTTAAGTTACAAAACTTACCCATTGCTTAATATTTTTCAACTATGATGGTATTGTCTGGAGGGATTCTTACAGAGAAGTTTTCATTGAGTGGAGGCAATTCATGAATGTTTCTTTAATCGTTGTTTGTTTGAAAAACGATTAGGAATAAACAAAAACAAATTACTTTAACTGAAAGTAAGGAACAACATTAAAAATCAAAACGAAAGGAAATCATTCCGTATATGAAGTGGTTGATCTCCTGCTCAATACCTTGCTTTTTACGCTAAAGTTTGACTGTTTTTGTCCCAATTCCATAGGAACAACTCCTGAAACTCAAGGGCCGTTTAATTTGAATTAGGAAGACTTTCTAAAAGTGCCAAAAAACGTTCTTGTGACGAGCACGGTCTTGAGGAAGAGGGCAACGCCTTTATATACGGAAGAATTTTTGTTTGCTTTGAGTTTTGATGTTGCTCCTTTCAGTTAAAAAAAAAATTATTATGAAAGAGTAATGGCTGTTTAAGAAACAGGCGACATAAATATATAAGATTATGGATAAAATCTTGGTCAGGTATTCTTTTAAGCTGTTTTTATTTAACCACCTAAAAAACTTGAGAGACTTCAAAGAGTTAAAAAAAAACTTTTTACCATTAAAGATTTCTTTTCAGTCAACATTGTGGTGCAATTTATTTTGGTCATGTTTGGCCTTGGGACAGAACGCCGAAGCTCACTCTGCCCTCGTGTTGAATCCTGATAAATCTCAAACAAGTGACCTTCTATTTGACCTACTGGAACGAGGCAATGCCAAAGAGCTGCTAAACTACTCTTACAGTGGAATGGAAAGCTGCATATTTGAGTATATGCTTTCATGTGCTAGATCATTAACTATTGGTGAAGCAAAGGACTATTATAACTTTCTTTACTCTTTGAATATTACGAAGAATAACCCTAAACAAGGTAAGCTTGAGCTTAAGATCCACGATGAAACTTGAGAACTAATCCTTAACCCCCCAACCCACCCCTCCATATACAACCACGTTGGGCTTGAAGAAAGAACTGAAACTTTTGCGCTGGTCAAGTCTCATGATCATAGAAACTTTGTAAGGGGCTCATTCGATCGGACATTCAACGTTCTAACACCTTTTATGTAGGCCAAAAGTAATGCGAGAGCAACCAGCCTTCCTCACTTACCCTTTTGTGCTACCCCTCCTTCTGGAGGCCCAATGATATTGGATCTAAGTTCGGAGATATTATGTTTTGTTCAGAAACTCTAGAAAGTTCAGAGCGTTGTCTGGGTATCAAAATAGTGTATCTGCACCATCTTAAAAAAGGCTAGGGAGATCAAGTTACAACTTCCATGGAGTTTCTTGTTTTTTGGGTGGAGGAGGTATTAGGTTTTCCAATTTAAACTTTGGGGAGAGAACAGCGAAGGATTAATTAGGTTTTGCCTAGAATTTACTAAAATTTTGGTAATCTAAGTCCTTGTGAGATTCGAAAGTATTTACAGTGAAGTAGTAATATAAAGTGGAAGAAATTAAGTTTACCTAGGTCATTGTATATAAGTTTATACAGTACAATCAAACTCAGTATTTTTTTTAGCTACTACATTATCGGCGCTTACAGACAGTTCTTTCTCTTCCCATTTAATCTGCCATCAGCGGTCCAGTGTACATTGCCCTGGAACACGTATTTTGGCAGAAACGTTCTCAAAATGCCTTTGAAACCAACTTGTGACTTCGAAACCAACTTTGAAATCAACTTGTAATTTCTAAAATCATCTAATAATAACATTACACTACTAATAACCGATTTCTGTATACTATATGTATTAGAATAAATTAATTTAAAATTAGATTCTTTAAAAGTTATTGTTACAAAGGTGAAGCCAAATTTTGTGTTTAAGAGAAATCTGACTTGCCTACTCGTGAAAAAAAAATCTAATGTCGCTTAAATTTCTTCTTATTTCAAGGTTCTCCGGGGCACTTGCATCTCGGTCCGTTTTTGTCTAACGGTTGAGATAGGGAATGATTTTACTGTCTAAATTTGTATACCAGGGTTAACAAAAGGGGGTACAGGTAATCTCAAGATCGGTTCGGGAAATTGAGTCGAAACTTTGGGAAGTTCTGTGGAGTCAAATAAATCTCAAATTTTGACTTGATGAAGGGGGCAGAGGTAAATCTAAAAACACTATGCGTATTTAACCTGTAACAATAACTTTATTTGCAATATCTTGAAACCAGCTTTAGAAATGTAGCTCCAATTTCAGGTAGTGAAGGGAGGAGGAGGAGGAGACTTCAAATTTTGTGCTGGAATTTATGGTTGCTTAATTGAATGCTGGAATTTGGCTAAATTTATGGTTTCCAAAGCATCTCATGGCCTTTGCACTAGAATCTTCATTGGGAATTACAACTTTGTAGCGAGGTAAATCCAAAGACACTATTGGGTACGAAGCTATGAACTTATCGTATGAGCAATATTTCTGAAATGGCCTGAGATATCATGTTAAAGCTTTCAGGGAATTTTATATGGACCAAGTTAGCCTGAAATTTATACTTATTGAGAAGGAGCAGGGGGAGAAGGGATTTTTTCGATTCACCTAGCTTTTTTGCACTATAACCCTTTCTGAGACTCGTGATCTATTCATGGTTAACTAGCATTGTACTAAACCAAGACAAACTATGTATTGCTGCCTGATGAAAATATCGTATCTGCTTTATCCTTAGGGCTTTTGGGATCAAGCTGAAAATTTTGAAGGAATGTAAGGGAAAGGATTTAAAGATCTGGTGTCGAATCTATTTAAATTTTGAGCTCTATTAGCCCCTATTGGACTAAAATCTATTTGCAGTGAAGCTGTTTTTAGAACAAGAGAAACCATGTTAACCGTTTTATTAACGTGCCGCATCTGTAATATCTCCAGAACAGTTTGGGAATTGAGTTAAATTTTCAATGGGATTTGTAGGACAAAGTAAACCTTGAATCTTGGACAGAGGTAGATATAAAGAAAATATGTTTTCTTGTTATCAAACTGGTAAATCGGAAATATTGGGAACGACAGGTGAGGATTGAGCTGAAACTTTGGAGCATTAGGGGGGGGAGGCAAGAAGTCTTCATGTTTTGTGTTTATACAGATGTAATGAAAAAAATGTATGCCTCCTTTCTACTTAAAACATTTGAATAGTTTGCCTAAATTGAACTTTGAATCTGTTTACGTGAACTAGTTAGATGAATTAAAATAACTCTTATGGACAGAAATAAACATTAAAACTCGAGAGTGGCCTCAAAATTATTTTGTAAAACCCTTATTTTTATATAACCTAGCTACTTCACTTTGAGTGGTTTTGATTGTTCCCGGCTAAAATGCTAAATAATTTGAGATACACAAAAAGACTAAGTCATATTCTTTCGTCTCTGCAATAAGCTTTGAAATGACAATCGCAAGTTTCTTCGCCAGGTAGGTTGTTGCAATGAAAATAGATTCGAAACTAATGTTGGATGCATTAGTCTGTGACCTCCAAAATTGTGTTCGCCTCAGATAGGTATACAACTTCCACGGCTAGATAGACTTGAATGAAAGCTGAGTATTTTGAATATTGGTTTCATCTATATGTTACGCCTGAAACTATGTCAACAAGTTTTTTTTTCTCTGACTGTCTTGTTTTTCTTACATGACATGCAGCTAAAACGAAGTGAGTTAAAAAAAAACAACGAAGGGTAATTAAGACACGGCTATATTAAGAAAAAAAATGTTCGATCGATTTGTGACGCCCAAAATAGGCCCAAATATGGTCTATCCCCCATCAGTTAATAACGTACTGATGAAGGATGCTGGGACATACAAACCTAAGAAAAAATAAATTATTTTTAAGAAAAGTGGGTGGTATTAATTCGTGAAATGGTTCAAAAATAGATTAGACAACCTTTTTCTCCGATTGGTCTGAAATTTTCACAGCAACTAGAATATTCAGATTAACCTTAACGAGAACAATGAATTTCGGAAGAAAAACGTGGTTTTATCCACTATTAGCCAGAAAAATTGGATTTTTTTTTTTTTGTGCCAATCTGATTTCAGTTGTCAAGCCTTGTGAACACCTCAGTTAAAACTTCGGGACGAAGAGAGCCTCAATTGAGGAAGTAAATCGGGTTGGATTGATTTTTGACGTCCTTTTATCATTAATACTATATTTTTATTACAGACAAGTATCTTTTCGATAATGACAGAGACCTGTAATTTTAAAGAAAAAAATCCATAACAAAGTAGATCATTAAATGATTATTTAAATGAAACGGTGGATTAAAATACGCGTTTATTTAAAGGTGGCCACAAGATGAAGGTTAGGATGGCTTACGAACCGTAGGACAAAAATCACGCAGATTTTCTTTTGGTATGATAATAAGGCCTCTCCATGTACCCCCATGATTCCGAACATGGGGCGCAGGCCCTACCGATTAAACATGGTAATATTTTGGTGGGTTATGGGCATAACGTGCATCCTTTGGTCGACCATACTTTAGAGCCGTATAAAAGCTAGATAAATGACGTCACACTCGTGTAAAAGGTGTATAAGGTGTTGTATTTAGACACTATTTTTCAATAAGTATAAAATATGCCTGCAGGAAGATCGAAAAAAGATACCCCAAACTAATGGCCTTTGAAGCTTACTTGAAGCATACTCCCTTCAGGTGTGTGCTTCAGGTAAAATTTTTACTTGCAAAATTTAAATATTTTGAGGAGGGCATCATGATCATAGAAATGCCTTGGTATGGCATTGCCCAAAATTAAATGAGACTGATCTATCTAAAATATGCTAGTAAATCCATTATCACAAATGTGTTATACAAAGCTACTGTTGATCGAAAACTATGACTGAAATGTCAAATTTTGTCTAACATTTAAATTACAATCCAATATTTTGATTCTTAAGCAGAAAATCTGAAAATTTTTCAAATATTCTTAATGTTAACCAACCATAAAACTATGTTGATTAAAAGCGAACGAATTTAAACTAAAAGATCGTTTTTTTTAAAGAGCAGTTTATCAAAGAAAAGTAAAGAGCCATATTAAATTACAAGACGAGTAAACGCAAGCAGACAAGACGAGCAAAAATAAAGGACTGTAATAATTCAAACTTGAAACTGGTGACTATTACCATCAATGAATAAATGAAACTTAATTTCAACATAAATTAAAATAATAATGACATCTAAAGTCAAGATAACAGTTACTGCTATAGATGAATTAACACATCCTAAAACTAGCGGAAATCAAAATGAATAATCAAGTCAAACTTGAAACGACCAGAAATTTAAAAGAGTCTTGCTTCCGCCCTAAATCTTTTAAAGGCCATTTACGCTTTATTGAAAACCAAATATAATAACATGTTGAACAGTTGTAACACAGAAAAATCAAGAACTTTTGGAATTTTAAGGAATTAATGCAACCTTCTATCCAACAATAAGTTCGCTTCTATTAGTTCTTTTCAGTCATTTTGATTATTGGGGTAATCTGATTGTTTCTTATTTTTTGTTGATTTCTTGAAAAATAAAGCCATACTGTCCAAAATATATGTCGTTTTCAATAAAACACAAACAACACCCAAACTGTTTTAAGGATTTGAGAAGGATGATTGGTTTTATCACTTTTATTTTCAAACCATGATTAATCTTCTGCCATACATTTTTATTGTTGTGTTGCTGTCGGTTGTTGGACAAATACATGACACACAGTTTGAAATACATATCGAAACGACTAAACTTTTATGCTTAGATCATACATATCAGCTTCAGATCCTTTATATCAGCTTCTTTATATAAGTTTCAGATTATCATTGATCATTATATCCGCTTCAGATTTTATCACCTTCAAGGATTTTATCTACTTAAGATCATTTTTTTATGTTTACCGTAATTTTCACTTTTGGCCTTTTGTGCTTACTGTATTTATATATCACATCTTCCATGGTTTATAGAAGGAATTCTTAAAATTCTAGAACAATGGGTAAAAAAAAAGTGTCAAACAGATTGGGCCATACATAAAATGCTTCCAATCTAACAGTTGTGGAAGAGTTGGGCCTGATTGCGTAAGGTCTAATTGTAGGCCAGGTAAATGAAATAGATAATAAATTCTCTAAGTTTTGAGTCAGTAAATTATCTGTGCTGATTCAAAAGGTGTTAGTGAAATTTTTCTTCGCCGCTTGGATTTACAACTTGTACCCTCAAACCAAGCCAAAACAATCGATTAGTTTAATCAGCTTCTCTCATATGTTGGTTCTCAACTTGTTTTCAACAAGTTGTGTATCAACTTGCTTTTTTCCAAAATGTACTCTCTTCTCACTCACATTGTTAGTTAGGAAATATAGCTTTTACTCTCAAAATCAGTTTTGTTGTATCTTCTATGCATCAAAAACAAAAACCTTTTTTGTGTACAATCACCTATTTCTTAATAATAGTTACTTGAATTACTGTAACCAATATTCTTGCCGTAATCTCCAATCGTTGAACAAGTTTATGAGATCTGGAGTTCTGCTCCTTTTCTAAAGGATTTAAAGACGGTATATCTATACGTTACTAACAGCTTGCTTTGACATGGTTCACACCTCAAATCGTTGAGTTGAAAAACCCGACTTTTCGACCTTATGATTTTACATTGCTATCCAATTTTCTTATAATTTTCTTACTCTAGTATGTATTATTTATTTTTTCTTTTACCTTTTTATCTAAAAAATGAGAGTATTATTGCAGTATATTATATATTTTATTATTATTGCTCTGCTTGCATAAATGTATACATTATTTGTAAAAGTGTTTATTTTTATTAATTCTTATATTTTAAAAATATATATTTATCTTCGTTTTCGCTATGTTTTATGTCTTTTATTACTAGTTCTT
>JAAAKM020001156.1:0-10102 GCA_010016025.2 Alatinidae sp. Z8VKAUB7J3 | reverse complement strand
GGCTGAAGAAAAGTAAATATTTTGTTTGACTATTGCATTGACATATTTTGTTTGACTATTGCATAGACATATTTTGTAGAGGAATTGTAAAACTGGCCAGATTTATTCATTTGAAGTTATTTGAAGCTTTTATCAATGGAGCTCTGTTGGTGTCGTAGTACTTTTATGTAAACGTTCCTTTAAAGTTCCTCCTGGCTCTTGCAAGTAGGCACACGCAAACGTTCCTACTTCATTTTACATATTACTTCCAGTTAGATTGAATGGACCTTGTTTCTTTCCTGTTGCGAGACAAGGGTTCACCACACTGGTGAAAATCTAAACGTTTAAGGGAGAAGCGCAGCGATCTCACATGGTGCTAACCGTACAATAACGGTGTTCTGGATAACTGACAGAGAAAACGTAAAGAGGTAAGGGTCTTATATCACATAAATCATCATGATGAAAAGAGATTATCTGATTGGCCATAATTCTGAAATTGTGAGTATATACTTCTGGCCTACACTCGAAACGAGTTTAGTTTATTTAGAACTCGAGGAAAGAGTTTAGTTACGTCAGTGAAACCTAAAAAATATGAGCAACCCTGCCGGCATTCAACGTACTGAGTTATCTTGTCAATGTTCGGTTGATTTTTATTTTTTCGGAACTGACGTCGACTCAACCTCCTCGACGACTCAACCTCGTCGACGACTGTCCGTCTTAATTATTTTAACCAAACGAATGTTTGCTATGAGTCTGTTGGTACGTCTGCTTAAAAGCAGGTGTTTTTATTTTTATCTGGCGGTGGGTTTTTTTACATTTTTACTGGTTCTACAGTTTTTTCAATTATTTCATTCCAGTAAGGTAGAAATATCTTGGGAGCTATCGGTTTTTCTCAACTTAGTCCTATGCGACTGGTTTTCTTTTCTGCTGGTGTTTCTTTTGTTATAAAAAGCTCGAGGGGTGTCACTGGTCACTGGTCACTGGTCACTGCCAAAGATATATGACGAAAAATAACCAATACATACATTTTGTAGTTTTACGCTGTAAACCAACTTTTTAAATTTACCTTTCTTTTGTAACAGAGCACAACAACATAAAGAACTCTAGGTCTCTTTTGGACGTTGAGCCAAATGTTAGAACCACGGTCATATACCGTATTTCCTCTAATTATAGACCCGTCTATAATTAATTCAGGGCACCAAAAGGGGGGCTCTATAATAAGAGGGGGTCTTTAATTTCCAGAACAAAGTTTTCGAAAAGAGCATAAAGAGTTTCAAGAAAAACTACGAAAGTACATTTATACTTTCATCATTACATTTATTAGTTTACACCAATACCTTTTTATCACTTTATTGCAGCCAAAACGAAAAACCGTGTGCATACATTTAGTGGAAATTCAACAGACCCCTGATATCTGGAGTCCGAATCATTGTCAATACGTAAATATTCAGAAGCACACATTTCTCGCTCCGTTTCTGTGATTACAAACGGATTTCCAAGAAAAGGCTCGTTTCAGAGTGCCGATTGGCTCCTTGAGCCGTTGCACACCTTTTTCGCACGGTTGATTTTCCTTAACACAATGTATTTTGAGAGACGTCAGCGGGTAAAGTGAGTGCACTGAAGTTGAATGACTAAACAATGATTTTCGTGGTGAGACTGTCCCAAGAAGACAAAATCCATATATGCCACTTTCATATAGATATAGAAGGGCTCTGTAATTAGTTGAAGGCATCAACAAAGGGGGTCTTTAATTAGAAGGGGTCTTTAATTAGAGGGGGTCTATAATTACTTGACATGATGCAAAAAGGGGGTCTATAATTGGAGGGGGTCTATAATAAGGCCTAGAGGGGATCTTTAATTAGAGGAAATACGGTAAATATCTTTCTCCACCTTTTTGCAAATCCTTGTACAAACAAACGTTTCACTAAAATACTTCCCCGTTCAGTTAGGCGTTGACGCAAACCTCATGGTAACCTTGACGGTCTTACACGGCCACTTGACACTGACTATGCGTGCTTAAATGATCAACAAATAGTTTTCACTAAGATTATCAAGGGTCGACTTAAGGGGGAAAAGGACGATCGAGGTTATACTATTTTTCCGGCGCTTTATTCGCATCGTGATTTAATCATTCTCGCACACCTTTTCGTGTTCATGTTCTTTATGCAGAGTTTTCTCGTCTTTCAAAGCCTTTTGATTTAACTGGCAACAGTTCTCTCAAAAATGTTATATGCTTTTCCTTTTTTTTACCTTAACTTAGCGGAATTTTTAATCGCTCTTTTCTCAGGTAAACAAAATTTCCAATATCTCTTTGCAAAAAACCCACCGCGAGTCGCATATCCGTTAATTCGACCCTTGAGAATTGTGCTGCGATGTATATGAGCTACACAAGCAAGAGACTGCAACAGCTATAATGAACTATGCATTTTAACATTACTTTCATGATATCATTAAATCAATTTCCATTTAAGTTACTAAACTACTTACACTAACCTAGTCTGAAAGAATTTTACAACAATTCCCAGCGTCACGAATGGTTCATAATATAACAGCACTAACTGCATTTATAAATGAAAAAACAAAACTACAAAATAGAATGTGTTCTGTGCAGTCATTGTATACACGTGTAAAATATATTAGCAACAATAGTATTATTTAACAATCTTTCCAGAAGTCATTCGTTAATGTTCAGGTAAGAGCAGGGCATGCTACACCCCGCCAAGTTTACGCAGTTAGCTCAAGTCCTGCACAGAAGCGTAATTGAGATCAAATGGTGTATGCTGATATGATCTCCCTAAAGATACCAAACAGTTGGTGAGAATCCACCATTACCTACCCTCCCACTATACCACAGAATAACAGAATATATACTTAAGGCAGCGAAGTTTTACTACAAATGTTGCGTAAGAACCCTAGTGCGTGCTAATAAGGGCATTAAGCTTTTAAAATTGGGAGCGGGCCCAGGTAGCCGGATTTTAAAATACATCTATAAATCCCTGTACATGTAAGTTTCTTAGAAGTACCACATACGTCAAAAGAAGCCCAAAACGGCAGCACTTCAGAATATTTTATTTAATGAGGCTGCAAGTATATTCTTTCCTTGAAAAGGCCAAGGCATGGCTTCTTTAGCTCCCCGTTTATTGTCCATTTTCATTGATATTTTTTCTCCCATGCTTTCTCGGGAAGCTTTATCGCTGAACCACCAAAGCCGACATTATACAGCCGGTATATATGATGTTTTAGTTACCCTACCCCTGATAGTGACAATCACAGTTCTATTAAAAATTATTCGTCATATAAACACGTTCTTTTTAAGGCCAGAAAGTCTGGATGAATGCCATAATCACATATCTTAGTTCGGTGGTTTTGAGTCAAAAAGCCGCATTTCTTGTCGAGTATTTCGATTTCAAGCGTCGGAAGTGCCCATACTAGCATAACTCAACCGCCAGGCAAAACTTTTATACCTTGTACCCACCTTTTACTACTAGTTCATTCAGGCACAGTATATGCCATCTCAACATACGCCCCCTGCCCCTTTACAGTCGTCTCGACGTACAGTAGACAGCTTAAACGTGTCTCAACATCCCTTTGCATGCTTTCAACAACAACTTTTTGGGCTTAAAACAATGCTGCCTTCATCGTGGGAAAACACAGGAGTTTTCATAAAATGAAATAACTATGATGACAACAACCCCGATTGCCCGTTTCGACAATGTGCGAATGAAAGACTTGTGTCGTCGCAAGGCAAATCTACTTTATGATGCTCCGTCTTACAAAAAAAGCCAACCCACCTAAATGGAATTCCCTCTAGCCCTCAGATATGCTCTGTCCAGACACAATCTGGTTACAGTTGCAGGTAGTTACTCCAGAATCCTTCTTCCTGACATTAAACATATAACTTCATGGATCGTATTTCCCGCGCATGGCATCATTTTATCATTTTTATCCAGCCATAGACAGACAGGAGGGACGGAAGCCATTCCGGGTTCGAGATGATAGTACAGTAGTCTCTTAATCAAAGACCCCCCTCCCCCCCGTTGAGCAGTGGGCCAGATTTAAAACTACCCTAAATAAAAAGAAAAACTATCAAGCAGACTCAATAATAAACAAAGGGTAGCTGAAGTGTCCAAGGGCAACGCCCCTCAATTTAGGCTACTGGGCAGAGAAGCTAGCCATTGGAAAGGCTCGGCCCAGCAGAGTCGCCTCTCTCGGAATATGGAAAGAATCTGTCGTCAATGAGAACAGATACTACATCCATTCCTAACTAAAGGCCTCGAAGGGATTTGGTGATAGTGTGGCCCCCTTAATTAGTCCCTACCGGGACCTCAAAGCGCTATATTATAAAAATAATACAGATGCTCACTTCCTAAAACCTTTGAATTAAATTGGCTTTTAGCGGAAGTGTGGCCATTTCGAGTCATCGTACTCGATCAACTCCGGCAAATGATCTAATTTAGTCGAAACCTGTACCAACCTCAAAATATTCCGCTTGACTTCAACAAACGACCTCGTATACATTACAACAACTGAAAAACGAATGTTCCGTAAAAGAATAAAAACATCATAACAGAAATGAGAAGTCGATTAAAATGATTCCATCTATTGGTGATATGCATGTTTACAATTGTGGCTGTAATTATAGGTGATGTACACGGCACAAGCTGTTAATACCGATGTAACGTCAAACACCATTAATGAATAAGCACAACATTTACAGATACAAGATTATGATATCCCTCCTCCTGCTGCGAGTTTATGCAAAAACCTATCTGAAACATATGCCCCCTTTATATGCAAACAAAGAAAAAAGAACCGCCTACGAAGAAGGGCTTGTACAGTCACCAAATACCTTCTTTTCCTCTCACAAGCTTTTACAAGGAAGGGCTAGTTAAATGTACTCCTGGGGCATCGTCATCAACTGGTTTTAGTTGCTACCTCCCCTTTAGAAATTCCAACTGAAGAGGGATAGTCGTCTTTGAACAAGCTAACCTTACGAAATATTTCCCTCTATAGGGACAATGTTTTCTATAAATAATCCGTTTGCAAATCAGAGACATACAGAGTGGTGTGAATTCTTTGCCACCCCCACCCCCTCCCCTCAAAACAACCCATCCCAAAACAATCCTCCTCTCCCTGTGACTAACATTACATAAACAATTATGAAAGAACAGCAATAAATAAACCATCATCTGAAAATTATAATTAAAATCCTATAGCTGGATAGTGGAGCATTAAAAATCTACTTCTTATGTACAAAATAATTATCAAATCCCTGAGCTGGCAAGGGTTTTCTATTTAGCATTATTTTTTATAACTCCACTTATAAGTTTCAAAGTGCCAACCTGTAAATTGTAGCATTGAAACGAACCAAAACAAAAACGGAAAGTAACTTTGTGCTTATTCAAATAACAGTGGAAAACTGGCCAACACTCATGATATAAAAATCATTGGGAAAAACCATGGTCCCAGAAGTATAGAATCTCTCTTACTAAAACACCTTGGTTCACCCACGATTCAGTCTTGTTAGTTAACAATAAAGTCAAATGTTAGTAAAACAATAAAACGCAAAATACACGCAATGCTAAAGAGAACTGTGCCCATCGTCAAACTAAAACGCTTTAAAAAAACAAAAAACAACTCGACTGTCGCTCTCGTTGCTCCTGAACAAAACGCTACGAGGATGCAACGCGTTTTACATCTTAAGGTACTAGAGACCGACAGAAACTGATTTTGGTTTTAAAGTTTTCTCCCCTACAGAAAATCTCGTTCAAATTTTGTCATAAACGATGAACTACTGTAGGGGTGTTCCCGTCAAATGCAAGTCGATCTAACTCGCGTTCTAACTCCCTTCTCATATTCTTTCAAAGAAAAACAGTAGGCCAGACTCAATTTTCCCCACTACTCCAAATGATTGTATAAAAAAAATACAGCTAAGAATGTCATTAAATGTCTTATAAAATATAGGGGCATCTTCATTCACCGAAAGGCTTCGAAATTGGCAAGGACATATGGTCCAGTGGCTTCTGAATGTTTTACCTACGAGATATGCTTCGTTTTTATAAAAAGGTTTGTGCACCTGCAATCAAGCCAGTAACAACGGAATTAACCAAGAAAAGGTACTCGTAGGAAAAACAATCATTTTAAGTAATGGTGAAGCCGGGAAGCATCTAGAATTTGGAATAGTGAGATTTTTTTAATGTTTAGCATTTAGTAGCTCAAACAGACGCTCGAGCACGGCTGAATTTAATTATCTCCAAGGCACTTATGCTGTCACGAACAACAGAAAAGTGAAATTGAGTAAGCTGATACTAAACGTTCATTTGACACTAAAGTAACTGGAGATCGAGATTCCAAATTAAAAACAAATGACTCGATTACTTAAGTTATGTTTTAAAATACACGCTTTTTTACGCGTGCATCTTAACGTTGTAAGTGTCTTGACGTTTATACAATTACAACAACGTAATAAACCCCTGCCCCAAAAATAAAGAAAGGTAACTTCTGTTTGTATTATCCTCACAGGAACAGGCCTGTTCAGGCAAATGAAAAAACAAATCTCTTCGTTGAATAAAGGTGAAAGTTCCTTTGGAACTTAGTCAAGGCACAGTTATCTCTTGCGTCTCTCATTACCATTCTAAAGCGAATACTGTCACTAAATCGTCGTTAACACGACGCAAATGTATGCACTCACAGTTCATACAAAATTATACAGTAAATTAAATGATCAGGCGGGTAAAATGAAATATTTACGATCCAAAGGGACTAAGTGAGTGATCGAACGAAAGGTAAAGCAATCGATAGCACTTTTCAAGTCTAATTCATTGCCAAAACCCATTAAAACATTAACTGCATGTTTCATTTGTAGGGTATAAGATATCAAATATCACCTTTTCAGCTAAACAAGCTCAATTATGGTTCAGAAACTGCCTCAATTGTCATCTAGCCGAATGAATCATCCAACGTGAAATAGAAATATTTAAACATCGTCACGTTTTATAATTTTTGTTGAAAATCAGTCTACGTTCGTCCTATGCTAATAGATCGCTTCACCTCGTCCCTGGCATCATGGAGCAGGCACTCCTCAAATTGTGCACGTGGGTTCGCTCCTCGTGGCTTGCCAATGCCTGACAAGTTACGATCCCTGCGATTAGATAAGCAAATAGCCCTTAAGGGGCCAGTCAGGTTATTCAAATAAGGCCTTTGTCAAATTGTTCAAACGCAAAAATGCAATACCTAAACCTAAAGCAGGCCGACATAAAAACTTAAACAACAATCTTAAAAAGACTACTCACATCGATAAACTGTAAACACCATGCAAAATTAACATCGATCCTCTCGTCACGATGTGACCACACTGGTATGTCAAATTAACGAGAAACGAGATGTCGTCACTATGAATAGATGCATGCCTTTCTCTCCATACCTAGTTCCTTACTAATTATTTCACCAAGATCATGAAAAATTATTTCATCCTCCTTTTCTTGAAATGGCTGACATTTGGTCTCGTTTAAATGAATGGGTTTGTCCAGCAAAACCCTCAAAAAAGGGGGGACTTCGTCATCATAACAATGCTCGGGGCTACTCCCGGTCATAGAGTCAGTATCACAAGAGCTAAGCGTGTCGAACTCTTGGAGTTTTAAATTGTTTATGCTTGTTTGGTCCTTCAGAGGCTCGATTGTTGGATAAAAGTTCTCTTCACTCGAAATCCCGTATACAAGATTTTCTTGAGGAGACGAAGGCGTAACTTGATCTAAGCTGTCTTGGATGATATCTTTGGGGAGAACGATCTTTGAAATCGGACTACTATTCCTGAATTCATTTCCATATCGGCAGGTTTTTCCGTTACTTTTAAGTCGATGTCTGTTTCGGGTATCACCACGTCCGGCAAATTGAGCAGCCCTGTTATCACTCCTTGCCGTTGTTGCCAGTGTCGGCCTGATTCGTTCTTGTGGCTGCGTATCGCAATTGCGTTGTGTCAAGCTGCCGAAAGCAGAGTCAAAGAAGTACGGTGTTGTTGGGAAATCAGGTACACTTTCAAGGCCCTGTTTGTACATTTTCATTCTGGGGTAAGCAGTGTCACTATCACTGGTGAATGGTTTGGTAAACTGGCAATTTTCCTGGCTCTCCTCCACCAAATCCTCTGGTAATCTCCCTTGAAAGTTTGGGTGCATTGTTGTCTTGATGCCTTTCAAATCAAATATGGCGTTGTGAAAAGCTGCCGCTACCTCGGGTGGAATCATACGCTGAGCAGCACGTTTCTCCTTCTTCTTCTTCGGCGAGTATCGATAGTTCGGATGATCTCGCATGTGTAAAACACGTAACTTTTCAGCCTTTTCTACAAATGGTCGTTTCTCACTTGTCGTCATACTGTTCCAAACTTTGCCAAGAAGTTTACTGATTTCTGCATTATGAAGGTTTGGGTAATCCTTCGCAAATTTCTTGCGCATGATTTTGGCCCACAGAAGAAAACTGTTCATCGGCCTCTTAACTTGAGAATCGTCCTCAAAAATCTCTGAAAAATCCTCACATCCAAGCATCCCATACTTTCCATTTGAAACGGTTACTGGCAAAATCGGGGTAGGAGAAAGAAAGTTTTCCTTGCAGGAAGGAATAGCTGCTGCAACTGAGTATGCCCAGTGAGGGCTGCTCGTCGTAGGATACTGCCAATACATGTTTTCCGTATATAACTTAAATGATGTCGAAAAAATTACTCCGTGCTGCGATTGATGTCTTTACCTACCAAACATCGGCTTCCCTTCACTGCTGAAGACAGATGATCCTGATGTTTTCCAATATGCAGTGAGCCTCAGATGTCCACACGACCAATATAACGCTAAACTGGTCAAGCCGACTTCTGAAGAGTGTAAACACTTTCGTACAGATTGCTGTAGTCGTCTAATAGGAGGCTGAACAAGTAGATCTCATTGTACTACTGAGTGACCACAACGTGTCCTAGTGTTTGAAGCTGTCCTTCTCAATGGAGGCTTCAGTCAGTCGTGTATGTCTGGTTCCTGGAACCTCCGTCAAATCCACTGCCTGCGTTTTCACTCAGTCTACTGTCTCTTTTCTACGTGACCTCTGAGTTTGCTTTCTGTGAGATCAGTCGGTCTCTTTTATATGGCTGAGTGTTCATCAAAGTGATTGACAAACAAAAGAAAGGATCAAATTCCCCCCTTTGCTAGGGACAGGCTTCTACACTTCCGCACGTCAAACCCAACTTCCACTTCAACCGCCACTACACTTGGTCTGAGCCTTCGTACTGTATAAACTACGGAAGCAGTCTTTATAAAATGTGGACACAAACCAACGAGGCAGAACGGAGGCTTCTTTACAATTTTGTCGGGCCTCATATCAGGAAACCGGCTCTGATCACCACATAGGACTTCGGTTTTCAGATAAAATTAGGCGTTGATCTTGCACTTCTAGTTGTGGTTCTTAACAGACCAATGACTTTCGGTGTCAGAAGCAGGATGAAAAGCCTGTCGCAAACCGTTCTACCTCTCTTCATCTGACTGAGCTAATTATACCGCAATTATGCTATCTCGTGATCATGATAGACAAATCTCCTATCCCTTAAATCCGTAGTAACAACAATTACGTCTTCAATACACTAAATATCTTTTAAACCAGCGAAGTTCCTTTTATAAACTCTGCATCTTATTGAAAGAATGTTTTATCTTTCCTTTCTGTGACAAAGAGGAGCAAATTCTTCGTTATAGTTTTCGTATTTCTTTTACAAAATAAAGAGGAGGACATGTTTTGTATGTTTAAAAAATTCTGAGTTGGTGGAGAACACTTTATAATGCTGAAAAATTGAACAGCATTAGAAGTAAATACTGTTAAGAACTTCCTTAGCACTTTTAAGTTAAAAAGGCTACTATAAAGTTAAGTTAAGGAGGCCTACACTCACGTCTACTGATATCACTAGTTCTTATTCAAAGTACCACAATCATCTCGACAACCACCTCGACAATCACTAATATTACCACTGCTACTAGTATTACTATTCCTATAACTATATCGACCAAAAGTAGTAGTAGTGGTAGTTGTAGTAGTAGTAGTAGTAGTAGTAGTAGTAGTAGTAGTAGTAGTAGTAGTAGTGGTAGTAGTAGTAGTAGTAGTA
>JAAAKM020001154.1:0-15124 GCA_010016025.2 Alatinidae sp. Z8VKAUB7J3 | reverse complement strand
ACAAACACCTTTGTTGACTTTAGCGGTTTTGACCCCGCAACATCCCAATCTCTACAATTGTAGACCTGTGAAAAAATGAAACTTAGGCAGAAGCTATGGTGATGAATTTTTCCATGTAAATTTGATACACCATAATAAGTAAATTCAGAGAGATTTATAAATTTTGATCCATTTTATACATGCTTGGGATAATATGGGTTAAATGCACTGAACTATAAATAAAAAGTCTGGAAGGATGATTCTATTGTTCTCCCGGTATTGAATGGGTAACCAGATATGGCGCACTATGGAGGCCGCTATTGCACGTATGTACGTGCAGAATTTAAACTAGTCACTATAAAAAATCGACTATCTGTTTACATTTCCCGCCATTTCGCGTTATACGTGCAAAGTGACGGCCATTATTGGTTACGCGTGCAGTACAATAGACTAATCCTTCCAGACTTTTTATTTGTAGTTCAGTGGTTAAATGTAGCTAAAGTCGTTCTCAGTCAATCGACAGAGTTTGTGACAGCAGTTTGAATTCGAAAGAGTGTTGACAATTCCAAAATAACGATTTTTGTAGGAGTAACCACCCTCGTTTAGTATTGCAAAGCTAAATATAACAGGGTTGTCTTGAAGAGCAATAATTGGTTATCAAAACAATGGTTCAGGACAAAAGGTAAGCTTACTCCAGAGGAAAGCTTTGGATTAATGGCCTTCCTTAAAGCATTGCTAATAAAATAATCCTCAAAGATGTGAATGAAGTTCAAGCAATAACACATGTATGCTTAAATAGATGTTACGTATTTGGATGTCCCCCATTGTTAAAATAGCTTTGTTAATGAAGATTTTGTATATTTTGTATATTTTTGTATATTTTGTAGGTATGCCAGACAAGAAAAAGGGGAACAAGATGGAGGTGTTATTTGGCAGACCCTGAATACCTTGATGATAAATTCAATAGAACAGTTTTATTGTCAGTAAGGACATGGAAAAACAGGTAAAGAAAACACAGAGTATATCATACAAGTAAACAAATACAGTTTTATTTTAATAGTGTAGTATTTCATTCTTCTCTCAACACAAAAAAAGATGCACATTGTCAAGTCAATTCTTTGAATACTATAACTTGAAGAAGTACCTTAATCCAGCATATAACAGTACATAGACGACAAGATAATGAGAGAGAAGGTTTCTTAGCGAGATTTTCCAATTTTTATCCTATTGGGTGTGTCTGAGATTACTACTGTTCTTCTGTACAGGGCATAGCAAAATGAACTGCAGCCTTATAGTAAAATAATGCAATCCGTCTAGCTGCTTCATCTGTCTCCCAGACTACAAATTCACTCTATATGGGCGCTTAATAGAACAACACGGCCGTACCTCTCAACAGCTAATTATTTATTGGCAGGAAAATAATTGCCGTGCGTGCGGTGATTTACGACGTCACGTGGGTTAATGATCTGGGATCAAGCCAATTAACCAGTATTGTGTTGACTGAGTTGTATTTTTATTCTATTCCGTCCAATTAAACTTCAATTTGTCGGCAACACGTAGAAAGTGTTGCCAATTTCATTGTTATTTGATTATATATTTATATTTATAAGATTTTTAAATTGATTGATATGAGCAAATTGACCCCGAAACATCGTCATAACCAAAATGCTATTTCTGGTACTAAAGATGTTTTCTCTTTTATGAGAATCATTTGGTAATGTAAGGAATCTGCATAATTGCAAAATGATTTAATTAATTAATTTCGTAATTGAAAGTGTTATCACCGCCATTACAGTTTTTGCAACTAGTATCGATGCTTTTTGCATAGTTTCATTAATCTGACAACATTATGTTCACAACGGAATCTAAAGATTATATGCATCAAACTAATGCTACATTATTTCTATTTCGTTGAACTATCTGTGATCTCAACAAAACGGCTGGTATAACTCTGATAATCGGGAACTATCTATGATAATGACTATCAATTTTGTGCAATATCTGAGACGTATTATCTTCTAGTTATATAATTCATAATTTCTATTAGCGCTCGAGAGTTTCGAGACAAATGCCCTAAATTGTTACATAGTTTATCAAATTCTAAATTAGACTACAACTAGGAAATATCTAACATAAATATTCGTATACCGTATTTTCTCCAATAAACATTGTAGCGTTTATTACAAACCTTAGCTTTTGGGTGCGGCGTTTAATAGAGGGCGGAGTTTAATGGAGGGCAGCGTTTACTACAAAATGAAAAATGAATAAAAAGTTATGCAAATATTCCTCATGACAAACTATTGAAGTGAAAAAAGAAGAATTGGTTGATGGAAAAAATGTAAAACTATAATGTATAAACTATATCTCACTTCTTGTCTGGTCTGTTTTCTAATAAATGCCTCTTTCAATGATACAGCGTTTATAAGAGGGCGGCGATTAATAGAGGGCGGTGTTTATGAAAGGGCGGCGTTTATTAGAGGAAATACGGTAATTGAATTTTCCAATTATTTAAATACAAAATTAATTAAATACAATTACTCCAGTTTGTAAAGGAATCATTGACTATCGGCTATACGCAGTTATAGTAAGTAATGACCAAGTAATGTGGATGGCCATCACGACATTTCCAAAGTCCGTCACATCTTATGTAGCGATACTTATTGCGACTGACCACATACTGTAGGACCATTTCGTGTTGATGGCCACTTGCTAGAGATGTCTCCACTGTAAGTCTTACACCAGCTTTCAACTGCCTTACTTCTTCAGGGGATAACGTAATGGTATGAGTGTGCTGAGTCACGTTAATATTCCTTGAAGTGGAATACCCCGTTTTAAGTTGAAGGCGTGATTTGATTTCCTTCTCCGAATCCCAGCTCAACCCGCTGTAAAGTTTTGGATTTAATACCATCATCTTTAGTGCGTCCAGCTCTTTCCAAACTGGGCTTCCTTCCCCATGAATAGGCATGATTGGATACCTTTGCCGCAGAGTCCCAACGCCTTTGATATGTGGTAGGAAAATGTACGTTCCCGATGCTCGTACAACGCGTGATTTACCATTCGGGTCGACAACACAAACCGCTCCTCTAGTCGTATCTGCGCTACTAGTAGCAATCGTGGAACCGGAGTAGAATTCATTGGGCGTTTGAAAGTATGCCTTGCTATTAGTTCCATAGAAATGCAATTTTTTAACTTTGCAGAATCCATTTCTTCCTTGTGATGCTATTTTGCCTTCCTTTCTTGCATCGCCTCTGTAAGTCAAGTTGTAAGGGTTCCATCTTGACAAAGGAGTGAGATAAATTATTTCTAGAGGAAATGCCCAAGTCCATTTTTCGTGGATCTTTTGGCAAACTCGTTTTCTTAGAATCCTGTCCCAATGGCATTTTCTTCTGTTTTCAATGTCTAAGCCTGCGACTTTAGTTTGTGTTGTTTTAGCAGCAAATGCGCTTTCTTCTGAAAATCCACGATGTACTCCTTGCAAACCCATAGCGTCCCTCCTTCCAACCTACAGAAGAGAGTAGAAATACTTCAGAAAATCTGCTGCTATCCCTGCTGTTCAAAAAACTGTAACTGACACTGAATAAGAGACCTTTCTTATGTAGTATTCAAACCATTGCTTTACAAGTTCTTAGTGCCTTTTTGGATACAAATTTATTACCAGGCGTGGTTGGAGAGCGAATAGCGATCAACAGCGACAGCTGAGAGATGAGATGGGCGAATAAATCAAGTAGGCAACTCACTAAGAGACATATTCTAACAAACTGTTTAAGGAATTTTAAGTGTGTCGTATCGCTGTCAGAATGATATTACCATGCATAACCTGGAGCTAATATTTGAATCATTCCAAGGTCAGATGATCCATTGATAAAAAGGTAGAGATGAGACTTTTGCAACGCGTTAATATTTTTTGCGTTGAGGCGTGAGACAGGAATAATGCTGACTAGTGGGTATATTGTGACAGGGGCAATCTTATAGTAATGCTTTCTCTACATAAGTATAATGTAGATGCTATTAAGCAAGCAATATTACTTTTAATTACTTTTAGATTTAACTCTACTTGAACATATTTGAACATACTTGAAGATATTTGAACATCAATAAGAGTTAAGAACTTTTGGCAATGCAATGCAATCATGGCACTGGATCGGACTGCTCCGATTCAAATTTTACTTTTTGAGATTCTTTTTTTATGTGATTTGATCTTTCTGATAATAAAAGCGTTAAGGAGCAGACTCAATTAATATAGCTTTGTACGTTACGGAAACACCATCGCCTGGCCTAATCTTTAATATAGCACGACATCAAGGCAGGGACGTCATGCCAAATAGTCAGGTCATTCTTTTTGTACCAAAGGATTCCTCAGCAACGCTTATCAATCAAAGTATATCAGATAAAAGACAAACCATAAACCAAAGTGTGGTGTAAATAAGGTCCTATTTTTACTATCAAAGTAGCTTTTTATTTTCTACATCAGTTCTATGCTAGCTCAGACATGTCCTCTGTCTTTGACGTCTTTTCCTGTGGTAGTGGAAGACTCTAATTTGGTCTTGAGTGAGTTTAGTGCAGAAAGTTTAAACCTCCTATTTAGAGATTCTACAGTTGATAGTTTACGTTTCGGTATCAGATTTATTATGTGGGCTTAATAAGCCTTTTGTTCCTTGTATAGATTGCTATTACTGATTTTCAGCATCACAATCAGAAAAATATTTACAAGAGATGCAGAGCGACGTTATAACTAAGTTCATACTTCATTTCTATCTTACCTTTTAGTTACAAACGAAATACGCAACTATAAGATGAACATGCTTACCTCAATTAAGAAGATTTCAAAAGGATTAACTAATATTTTCTTGGTAAAGCTTACAGTATTTTATCTGATCTGAAGTTAGCTTCTATAATTATAAGACGGTTCATAAACATCGTTGGTCACACTTGCATTAGATATTTGCTAATGAGTGCTTAATTCAATGTCAATATTAACCAATACACTTTTGTGCCCCACTTTACAGTTCCCTTAATCCAAATTCTAATCCCTCTTGACCATTAATACAGTCATCTATTCTAGAATTGAGTGTATAAATAGAGTGTAGAGCCATCCAGTACCCAGTGCCCAGTACCCAGGACTTTTAAAGAGGATTGGGTGGAATGATGTCAACTCCAATATGTTCGTTGTAAGCGCCAACTCCTCCTAGTGTATCAGAATGTACTTGCATGCATTCATTGTTTTGACTCTGGAAAAGGAAGTGCAGTATACACCACAATCATCAGTATTTGCTCAGAGATTGTGAAGGCTCTATAGTAATTAAAGCTTTCTAAGGGCAGGTCATGGCACAATGTTCTTCCCTTCTATACTACACCGCTACAACGATCTCTTACCTTATACCAGCGGTGATAGTTCGCAACATTGAGTAGTTTACCAGTCTTCATATTCAATGCCGGGTCATTTCCATCTAAGCCTTTATCGTGCAACATCCCAAAGTTATTCTTTCCGGGAATCTGTTCCATTAAACTGTCCAAAAATGTACGTCCATAAAATATTTTATCGGAAACCTTGCTCTTGTCGGGATGTGAATCAAGTATGAATCTGGCTCTTCTGGAATATTTGTGCTTGTTCATAGTAGCTCTGTATGTCATTCGAGCTCCTAAGTCGTCAACAAGCTATAAATGAAATGAAACGGACTTTATTGTGTTGTAATATTTGATCACTATAAGCAATCATTGCGCAGAAATCAGTAAATTTACTAGCATGCCAGCGCAGATAGTCCATGTGGGCACTAAGAGCTTTTTCTTCTATCTGAAACATGAAATGCATTCTCAAAGTAGCAATCTGTGGAGGTAGATTTACAGCCAAGAGTACATTTTGTAAATATTATCTAAAGTATTAGACGTGATTTACTATTACTCAAACAAGTTGGCAAATGATCACCTTGAGAGTTCTCACTAGTCAACTCAAAATTCCCAATTCCCAATGATACTCTCCTGTTATCTGTTTGTCTGACGCTCAAATTTCTCCCATGTACATAATTTGGAGTTTTATAAATAATTTTGAGAGTTATCTTTCTAACCATCGAGTCATACCGTACTCACTCTCCTCTAAATTATGTAGGAAATTATTACCTTTTATTCTAACTCTAAAGCAGAGGTCCTTACATCATTTATTGTTGTGTAAGAGCTTAATTTGGTATTGTCATTGTCTTGCCTTGATCCTATTAAAGGTATTTCTGGCACCAAAGACTCCGTTTCGACTAATTTGTGCTCCGGTGGTAATTTAACACTATGGCTGTGGCATCGCCATACAAACATTGATTATTCTCGTTCTCGTTGATAGTTGCAGGGCAAAGCAACGTAGGGGTTGTCTCTCCATCATTCATGCTAGTCGAAAGTGACATAATTTTTAATTTGCTCAAGATATTAATTTTACAACTGCCGAGCGGAGTTGGAAATCAAATCGGCAAAGAATTGGCATTTTCAAAATCGTACATAACAAGAGAAAGTTGATTTCTGATATCTTACCTTTAACTTCTTTAGTGGGAGGTCGTCTTTCAATGGATGACAAAGAATTCTATAATTCCATTGCGCAAACATAGGAACTCGGTCGGTAAGAAACCTCATAACCTTGGTTGGCAAAAACGCAAGATTTTCCAACCGACTCTTTGACCCAGCGTAAGAAGTGAACCTAAACGAGAAATTTAATTACTGAAACATGTACAACTCATAAACAACTATCAAAATGAGGGCATTTACCAGTTGGTGGTTTCTACAAATATACGAAAGACTGCACTTGAATTGTTGCATGTATGCTGTAAACAATGATACCATTATTTACAAAACCTTTGCCATTATGATGATGGATACTTCTACAAATAATTATTTATTAATTAATTGCCACGTGCCTACTGAGAGGGGAAGAATTCGCAAAAGGTTGACACTGAAAAATCTTCGCCTTTGGTTTCGGGCCGGATGGTCTAATGGTTGAGGTGTTGGTTTAGTAATCGTGAAGTAGTGGGCCCTAGTCCGGTCAGTGCCCTTACATTACAAGGTATTGTGGTAATGATTCAGTCTTTGAGAATAATATATAATTGCAATGTGTCTGCAGAGAATATGTGTATATATGTATGTATAATTGTGGGGAGCTCCATACTTTGCAAGTAGCCCTACACTTCCCAATCTCCCGACGGGATTCTCAAGAAGAGACTAACGTCAATATATTTGTTTACAAATTCAAAATCTCCAAAACAACATTTAAAAACAATAAGAGGAACGAGGTTTCCCAGCATTCCATTCCGTGTCTGAGGTAGTTAGTGGTAAACAGAAATACCATCATTATTTTAATTATTTTATAACAAGGAAGGAACTGTCTGTACGGTTTTAGCCTGAAGAAGGAATTTTATTCCTTCTCGCATTGAACAAGAACCTGTTTTAACGTTTTCCAAAATGCCCTCTACCACCTACGCCTATAATTACTATACATATCTAGAAAATACACTTTATCTTAACATTTCAGTGTTATCTTCCTCAGATTGAAAGCTATTCAGGTTCCTATTGCTCTTAGGGTGGCCATTTTAGCTTCGATAGTTTCTGGTATTCTTCGAGCCCGCACTTAACCCCTACAGGCACATGAATAGCTACTGATCCCTACACCCTTGATTTCATCAATATTTTACTTGCCATCGAGCCTAGAGCTTTCACATTAGATGGTTGCGTTAATAAAGAAGCAACGTTGTTATTATTATCGTTTTACTTCAACATTTAAGAGGATATAAAGTATCCTGCCTCGTTCTGACTGAGATAAACAACTGGAGACTTCCTTTCCTTGAACAGAGAACCCTG
Source organism: Alatinidae sp. Z8VKAUB7J3 (assembly GCA_010016025.2). Classification (NCBI taxonomy): domain Eukaryota; kingdom Metazoa; phylum Cnidaria; class Cubozoa; order Carybdeida; family Alatinidae; species Alatinidae sp. Z8VKAUB7J3. Next base: position 7,318 of record JAAAKM020001154.1, on the reverse strand, counting down.
CCTATATTGCAGGTGTGTCACGCCAGGCATGCTAAAGAAACCTTGACGACCATTACATCCGATTTAGCTTTTTGTTTAGATACAAATGTGGATATTGCACATATTTGGTAAATATTATTTCCCGCATATCTTACCTGACACGATTATGCAATTCTTGCCAGTTTCTTGCATCAATAAAGTGCCGGTCACTATTGAAGGGTTCGTCTACTTTTTTACCAGACGTAGTCCATGCTCCTTCTAAGTAGCAAAGGATCGGTTTAAAGTACTTTCTGTAATCTCGTTTCGAATAATTTTGGTCTCTCCAAGCCTTAAACCATTCTTTCATCTCTTTGATTTGATCATTTATGTACTTCTTTGCTTTAACCTATTGAATGTTATGCATAAATGAGACAATTGGTGAAGTTCCTGTGGGGCAAGCGAATCTCAAGAACAAAACTGCATAAAATTATAAGAGCTACTACAACCGCTGCGTGATGTTTTATTCTCACCTATTCTTAGTTATATCTCAGATAAAAAGGTGGACTGTAAAGGGTAAAGACAGAAAACAATGCAGTCATAAAGAGTCATAACGTGGTACAGGGAGTCCAAAACATATTCATCGACTAAGTATGCTTCCGTTGATAGTAGTAGACTAGGGTTTACTTTCGTCCGTCTTACCACCCAAGAGATGAGATGCACGTTACCGACAAAACAGCCGTCACACCACCAGAACCAAAACTTATCCTAACGTCAAATTATTCTTTTACATTAAAATTCTCAGTTTACACATTCTGTTGGTATTATCTTAATACCTATCAGATTCCTTATTTCAAACTACTCTTATCAAAATCACATTAAAATCAACTAATGGCCTATAAACACCAATAGTTGTGCTACGAACAGAAAAAATTGGCATGTGCCTGAAAATGGCATCATGCGATAAAATAAAAATTGGTAAAAATGCTTCCTAAACGAGGTACAAACGTGTTGATAATAACCGGTTCTGTTCTTATGAACCCACCTCTGGAGGCACTTCGGGAAATGGCACTTCTTCCACTGCATGGTATTTCTTGCTTTTGGTGGAAGGCATATACAATCTGTAGTCATTGTGCCTAGTTCGAAATTCTACTCCATTCAATACCGCTACAAACTCTCCCATTCCTACTGTGCGTATATTATTGGCATGGTTATGAATTGCGGCCACAGATCCTCCGTAATGAGATTCTGAATAATACTTCCGAGAACCGGAACGATGTATTCGGATTTGTTTGATGCCTGTAAACAGAAAGTTAGACCAGGTAGGAACGGAATTTTTTAATTATCAGTTGATAAATGCAGATAAATCTTCATTACGTAAAGGGTATCAAATAAATTGTCATGCATCCATGCTTAATACTTGATAAATACAAAAGAATGAAACGAGTGAATATACACCATTAGATTCCAAAACAGTTTGTTGTTTCGCGGTTGTACATTATTAGGATCATTAGCATCAAAGAGCGAGCATTCCAAAATATCTTCTTGATAAAGGCAATTTTAAAGAATATATTGTGAGCATGCGCAAACGGGCTTAACCCAATCTAGCACCGGTTTAGGCCAACATTGGGCTACTTGAAGTTGCATAACTGCCGTAAAAATTAGTCATAGAACCTGATAACAAATTATTAAATTATTCAAGACCCTTTAACGTTCATTTCAAAAAGTTTTTATCGATAAAGCTTTCGTTAAGGTGTTTATACCAGTGAGATAAAGTAAGGCAGTCTAAATTTGACTGAAGTAAGTCTAATAGGACTGGTACTACAGGTTGTTTCATTTGTTTTAATGTACCTGAGACAGCAATAGCTGCCTTAAAAAGCTACTTTAGAATAAAATAAGAATAATATACCGTTCCAACAAATTGAGACAACTATGTATTCGTCACAAATATAGGGACAAATGATAAACAAGAGATGTCTCAGCTAAACAACGTCATGGAAAATTTGTGTCCAAGATCTAAAGAAATAAAAAAATAACAATTGCATCAGGGTATGTCCATTTTAACTGCCTTTTAGTGTTACTTAAATGTTTGGATTTATTTTAATATAGTTGGGCTTGATTTTCAGGTATAAGCATGGCAGTCCAAATTCTGAAATTCTGGCTCTTCTAAAAATATAGTTGGGTATACTCTTTTCCGCGTTTCATTTCGATCCTTCTGATGATTGTATTATGAGGAGTGTCACGTGCAAAAAGCTTCTAAGCAAATAATGTTTTCGTTATTTCGTCCATATTAAAGTTCGAAAAAATAATTATTATTTATATATTAGCAAGTACGTTTCTGACAAAGGCAGAGACCTTAGGTTATCAGGGTAGCACATTGGCTTATAATCATCGGTTGTGGTTTTGACAGGGGAAAATATTTGACGCTATGACTTACGTTTGTATGGCATCGAAGAGAAATAAGCCACGTCATATCATAACAAACAAAATTGATGTAATTACCTGACGAGCCTGACGATCTGGTTTGCTCTTCCACGAAAAACTGCTGTAGCATAAGTTGACGAGCTATAGAGGAAAAGCTTCTCCTTAGATCTTTAAGTTCCTTGTCTGCTGCTTCTATGGTTTGCCGGGCTTTTTTCTGCCATGTTGGGATAACGTACTTGTCCATAAGAATTGTGCCAGCCAAGAGAGTAATAAGAAACTAGATGCATATAAAATACAAAAAAGCATTTGAGGAATTTAGAATTTATATTGCAAAGATTGGAAAAGTAAAACATCAAGGTACAACAAACTGTTTGTGTTGTTTTGTGTATGCATTCGGAAACTAAAATCTTGAATAAGTTGCTAATGGTAGAGAATCTGAAAATACTCCGAAAAAGAACTCTCATAGTGTTAGTGAAGCCTTTCGCCGATTCTCTTCAGATTAAATACATTGGTAAATAATGTATTTAATCTGAAGAGAATCGGCGAAAAGCTTCACTAACACTATGAGAGTTCTTTTTCGGAGTATTGGTAAATAATACATCGTTACAACAAAATTTATAGACATAGAAAGGATCAAAAATTACAATAGGTGAGGTGCACGTTTTTCCACCAATCATGTCTCTCTAACGCTATGAGGAAAACAAAATCATAACGCAAACGTTTGAATTGGTAGCTTTTACACATGGTATTAGTCTAAGGCTGGTACAAGAGTATGAAGACATCATCGAGTGTGTAGATATCATCGAGCTTGTACCAGATTTTGTAGCTACTTATATCATAATTCAATGCAAACAACAAGTTCAAAGAAACTAGAAGGCCTTTAGCAAACGTTTTGTCGTAATTGTAGCCGTTAAGAAGGACTTACAAATCTACGATTGACACAGTCACCGAAATGATGTAAAATGAAATTTTTAATAAATGTAAAATGAGTCTTTAGGAGGAAGCTATTTGACGAGAAAATGTAAAGGTAAAGAAACTTTTGCTCATGGATATAAATTTTTGCTAGCAAAAGTTCTTTCTTTCGTACAAGTGGGCTTTGAAATATTTTCTCAACAAGAAACTACTTCCTATGCTCTCAGAAAGAAAACTGCTGGTGCATGAATGTTCTTGTGATGAGTGAATGTAGTTCTTACCTTCATTTTCTCTTCGTTTTTCTGTTTTAAGCAAATACGCTATCTGTAAAGATGATCCCTTAGATAAAAATTAGAATACAATCACATCAAAATTTGAAATTTTTAAAAATTGTCTTAATAGCTGTAGGCATGGGACTCATACTAGGTAAAGTCATAGAAACGGGTTCTAGTTTAACAAGTTTCGTAGAATAGAGAATACCTATACCTATAGAGAATACAAGCCAATGTAAGCTACTTTAACAGTCCTTTTGCAAGACGATAAGCAGAGCTCAAACTGTAATTAGTTCTGATACAAGTATTTGACTATATAAGTAATCTCTCAGCAGACCAAGAAACAAGTGGTATAGGTTGTTTCCTTAGGAACAAAAGTTCATTAGTTACTCTTGCAAGGGGAGTAGAGTTCGTTGTTATACCTCCCCCAAGCTTGGCAAATGATTGAGTCTATTTGCAATAACACTGAAATGATAGTGCCTTCCAAAAATTGAACGATAAAAGGTTTTTTTCCTTAAAGTTTGCTTTAGATTCTTCAATTAATACTGGTGTACTTTCTATACGCTCATATTCCATGATCAATTCAGTAATCAAAAAAATATCTGATATCTAATTATTCGATTATTGATACATTGTGCTGCGAAAATCCATGGTTGCCATTAAATTAAGCAGTGTTAGGAATGCTATACACGAAAGCAGGTGTACGACAGAAGTAAAATCCTACCCAAGACTAGTCCATTATAAGGACAATAAGAGAAAAAGAGCAGAATCGCAATGGTCATACTCCAAGACAAAACATTTTGTTATAGTTCACCATTAAAGGCTAACAGTATGGAAGAAGGCAAGAGGTCGAAAAGAAATAGCATCCTGGATTCCATTAAGAATGGAAGTACGTCGATTTTAAATGCGCAGGCGAAAACCGTTATACTTGATTTTGGACCTCCCTCATGGTAGATAAGATACAGAGTGTGATTTATCCCGGTGAGTCAGTGGATCAGTCGACTACTGTGTTTCTCTCCATCGCTATGACACTCTATTCAGTTGCTTGTAATTAGGCATCGAGTTTGATCTTCATTCCTTAAATTTACTGATAATGACCTCCGTACCTAGAGTCGAAGTAAGGACATGAATGGTCTCCAGAAGTCATTATCTCTGCCTTGACTTGAACAAGATAACAGTCCAAAAAAAACACGCATTGACAAGCTTACTATCCATGTGGGTCACGTTAGTTACAGCTTTGACAAATACAGTAGTAAAAGGGTTGTTATATAAACTATACTATGAAACATCATTTACTAGCAAGGACGCCACTCGACACGACGCAAAGATAAGTCCTTGCAATTTTGTATCACAAAAAAGTAATCAGCAAGAATGCTCGTACTTACACTGCAACCTTCCACCGTAGTCTTCTTGAACGTGTAGTTAGGAAAATTATATTTGCTACGTATGATTGCTGATATACTTTCCCATTTAAGTATATAGCAAGACCATTTTGCTAATTCTCAGTCCCTATAACGATATTTAGAACAATATTGGCTTCTTTTTTAAGAACACTCGCTCTTTTCTGTAGGTCAAGAGATGATCCGTTACGAAATTCCTACAGAGAAATGCTTACAAACATTTGTAATCTACAACTGTAATTTTCATCATTCTCTAGTTTACATTGCAATTTACTCGTGTGCATCTGTATCTCAAGACATTTCATCTTTTGCTGCTATGTACAAAAAGATAGCTTTGACAATATGGTTAGCAAAACAATACGACAAACAAAGAACGTAATTCCAAGTACTAACAAGGTCTGACTTAGCTTTATAAACAATAAATTAGACAACCTGCAAATAGGTTTGCTTGTCGTTTTCTTATCTGCATATCTTCACTATCTAAAACGTTAATAGAGAAGATGTATTAGTATTTTGATCTCAAAAATTATAACAATTCGTCCGTGGAACAATGCAACCCACTCACCAATATGCAAATAAACGTGTGCCATGAAGTATCGTTCACACCAAAGAAAGGTATTATAAATATTGCAAATATAGTTATCTGAGTCCTTTGTGACAATGATTTCTGTTTCCTCGTAGTTTCTAAAGCGTGCGCTAAAATATGTATCCAAGACATATGAACATGGACACTAAGGAAGCAGAAATCTTTCAAAGTTGTGGCCATTATTTTGACGAGATTCTCCCTTTGGGACAGCTTGTTTGCAGAAAAACCTGACGAAGAAGTATTGTCAAAATTTTTATGGAAAGCTGTGATCATTTGAGGGAAGTATTAGAAACGTTTCCACTCTGGGCATTTAAGCTAAAATGTATAAGTTGCAAATCTAAAGCGTATTTTGTCTGAGCTTTTTAATTGATCCGAACTCTGAAAAGTCAAATACCTAGATACTCGACTTTTGTCTTAATAAAAAAGTAAATATAATCTGGTAATGCCAAAACATTTGCCATTTATGGTTATGCTAGCATGCAATTAAAACATACTCAATATTGAGCGAATTTGCGAAACATAATATACTTAAAAATAGTTCTAACAATGACGATGAACTAAAATTTTGATGAACTGACGTTTGATGAACTAAAGTTTGATGTACTAAAGTTTTGATGAACTAAAATTTTGATCATATTGACTTTACGTGTTTTGATGCAGAACAACTTCCAGATGTATTGTTCGAAGTATGTAGAATTTTTATACGTGCTGGTGCGGAATTTAGTACCCTCTTTCTAAACTAAAACACCACGGAACGGTAACGAGTTGTTTTGTTTATTCTAAAAGACACATTTTGCTTGGTGTAAGCTGTTTAGGTTACTGAGGAATGCGTCACACTCCGACTCTCTTGCAAGTATTGCAAATGTGTCGTCAACATAACAAAAATAAACGAGGGCTTTTGTGGCGATTTAGAAAGGCAAAGTTCATGGAAGCCAATGACGATATTACCCAATGCTGGACCCAAGGGACTCCCCATGCTTACAACGTTTTGTTGCCAGTACATTTGACTGCAGAAGCTGAATTCAAGACCACGCGTTGCGGCTTCCATTAATTCAAGGACAAATTCTTCAGGGAATTAGGGAGTGACAAGGTTACCTCTGTACAGTGCATCGGCGCATATCTTTATTGTCTCATCTAAGGAAACACTTGTAAACAAGTTAAAAAATTCAGCTTTAACAAGGATCGATCTTTCTCGTTGATCCTTCAGAGAGCAACTTCTGATTCAAATAAGGGACCAAGACCGGAATATCTGCTGACCGATCTTAAAATTCTTGTTCAACCAGGATAATAGAATTCCTAGCTTAATGAACTGTTTAAAAGTCTTGCCATCGAGAAGAAGATTCCATTTACCAGAACGTTTGGCTCTCTAGTATGAGAAATTCCAGTATCAACCCACATAACAAGTAATTAAACTGGAAGCATTAATGAAATAAAATTTTGTAATAACTGTGGTCTGATTTTGTATTACCGAAAGCATACAAACCAACAACAACTGGTCAGCTTGCGAATCTTCACATAAACGTTGATTCCATTAGGGACTAACACAAAGGGCAAAGTTCTTGTCATTGCTTGCCACACTTCTTGCAAAGTTGAAGTTTGTAAGAAGTTAAACTTGGCGGCTGAAGTCCTTTGATTTCAGTCAATGACAATCGTACCTCTCCATCGTACAGATCGTACAGATTATTCTTCCCTTTAGCTTACAGTTTATACTTACTCTGAAGATGTCAACAGTTCTGTTTGACGAAACGTTAGTTTAGTTTTTAATAAAA
>JAAAKM020001153.1:0-15125 GCA_010016025.2 Alatinidae sp. Z8VKAUB7J3 | reverse complement strand
AAAATATTCATCTCACAGAACTGCTGGTAAACTCGAGACACCGATTAGAGTTGAACAGTCAGGAAACCTTTCATCATTTTCTTCCTCTTCTTCTTCGTTATTGCAAAGTTTTGGCCACGCAGCGGTGCTGAGAATTTTGCAGATTGGAAAGATCAAGTGATTGTTTGTGGAAGAGTCGTTCTCAGCCGTATCATTATCGAACCAATACCGTTCGTTGTAGCATCGAATGATACGCTCAAGCAAATGCACACAATTGTCAGCAATATATTGCCTCCCTCTCCTGTAATATTTTAGCCGTTGACCTTGGTAGATCAGCTCAATCTCATCGTCATCGTCACTTTCACCCTCAATCTCACTAATGACTGCCTTCAGTGTTGGAAGCTTGAAATACTTGATTGTGGCCCTTCTGAAATTTTGTGAGAAGTTTTTTGTAGTCTCTCTTGGTTTTCTCTACACCTCCACACCGGCTCAACTACATGCGGATCTTGTTTTTGTGAGACTAAACTGAATATTTTCCCAGGCGCAAGTAAGTCCTTAAGGAAAGCACTTCTTAAGAGAACTTGAGCATCCAGCAGTTTGTCGAACTTTTCCTTCACCGTTGCCTTTGTTTTTGAGTTTTTCTCTGCGTCAACGAACTCCTTCAAGTGACGAACATACAGCCCAGATTTGTCGACCAGGCGTTCCATAACACGAACACGATGATCAATCCACCGTGTGCAAGTCGCTTACCGAGGCTTCACTCCTTCTCCGACATTTCCAAATCTCCCTTGATCTCGTTGAACTAGTACATCAGTTCTCGGAGCTTTTTCGATGACTTGTGACACAGATAGTAAAGATGCATCAAGGACTCGTCCACCGGATTTGTGAAATCACTCAGTGTGTCCTTCAGTGCCAATTCCAAGCCATGACTGAAACACCAGACAAGTAACACCCACTCATGATCCACCTGGATTTGTGTGATGAGTCCAGAATCCTTCCTGCTGTTTACTGAAGCTCCATCGGCAGAAAGATAAATCAGTTTATCCCACAATTCAGACAAATCATTTCTAGTGAAACACAACTTGATAGCACGCAACATCGCGGATCAGTCTGGTCGAAATGATACATCTCCATCACTTCAAAGTACGACAGAGTTGGTTTGTGCATATTGGGATCGACGTACATGACGTACAAAAATTTCCTGTTCCTTCACTGCTCTGTCAGTTGTTCCGTCAATGAGAATTTTAATAAAATTAACTCTGTTCAACTTCTCACGCACGTCAATATCAAACAAATAACTAGATATACTTTAGATGAAATCTCTGCAAGCACTTTCGTTTTCGTACGCATTCGTGTCGAATTTAACAACGTGCAGTGTTTTGAGCTCGATGAGGTCCTTGAAGTCTGTGAAGAGACGTCCTTTCACCGCAATATAAATTGCGATGTCCATCAGTTTATTAAGCCCCGTCCTCTCCTGCTCACCCATCTTCTGAAGTCCAGATGTGATGGCACTGTCTGCCGGAACATTTAGTTTCACATGTTTAGGGGGAAGGGACAATCCGGCTTCTCTGGCACGTTCATGCTTTGCTTCTTCGCCCCCAGTGAGAAGGCACTCGGACGTTGAATTCTTTTTAAAGCTGACATTTTGAAATTTATTACGCCATTAATAAAACCCGTCGACGAAGACGGATTTTTAGGGATGATTTTCTTTCTCTATGACACACATACCTTACAAGTCATCGTATTTCGATCCGTTATTTCTTACCATTCGAAAGGAGTTTTCCATTTTTTTATAGTGAATGCTTTCGGATGTTTAGCAGCAGCATATTGAACAAACTGTTGTTGTAGACGGAACCCCTGCAGGCGTGTATTGATGTTGGCGGAACGCCGGCAGACGAATCTGTATGAACTGTAACTGATGTAACACCAGCAGACGAATCTGTGACATCTCCAGACGTCTTTGTGCTTTTAGATGGCTTTTTAAAAAGGTCAGCTATACATTTCTGTTGTTTGCGTCCTAATTTCATTTGTGTATCCATGTCGAAATACTCCAACTAATCAAACAAACTAACACACTCCGCAACTCGAGTCAATGCATCCGCAATGAATTAATGCCCTGACATTGCGTCATTGAAGATTTCCTGTTTACAAAAGAGATTTTTCTGCTGTTTATCGAGATGCAATGTAAATCAAGATAAGCTATCTTTTAGTAAACAACCGCATCATAGATTAATTTTCATACCCAATATAATTTCGAGTCGGCTTTTTTTCTGAAATATAATACCTTGTCGAACCGCCTAAACTACAATTTGAGCTGGCTTTAGCCGGAGCCAGACGGTTATTTCGACCCCTGCACTCTGTAGTCGGTCGTGGTCAAGGTTAAATGCATGAAGGTGCACGAACTCTTGTTTTTAGTTTATCAAGTAGTGATTCGGATGTTTAGGCTGACGCCAAGTAATTGTTAGTAAACATAAAAACACTTACAGACAAAAATAAAACTTTAGTACCGTAAAGAAAAGCCATCGAGGACGCTAAGAACTTAAAAACAAATAAAAACCACCAAAGATGCAAGGCGATATAGTTGACAGAATCTGACAATTATTGAAAAAGATATCCAACTCTAGAGAAAAAAACCCAACTGTAGCGCTTACTGCACACTGCATTATATACGGCGTTAGGTTTTTGAAACTTATATTCGCAACATGGGCGTTTAAGCGTTCTCGCTAGTGTCTCAGGTTATCCAGCGCATTTCTACTTAAGAATTAAGAATTGCTTTTCTAGCGCCCTGTCTGTGCCAGACATTCAAAGAACGAACATCTACTCCTAAGCTTAAGTCAGCTGTTAATATTTCTCTGATCTACCCTTTGGGGAGTTATAACCTTTAGAAGCCACATACGACAAGACAGCCACTTTCAACTCTTACACGTTGGTACAACCAAGGTCATACCATGCTACAAAATAACACAGAATTACCGGGGCTGGAACCTCAAGATCGAGGTCGCCATAGATCCTAGAAAATCCTTCGATTTTACAAGCGCCCCGCTTCTTGAAAAACAATTTAATTGGATTTTCTCAATATGTTGCCATTTCAAATTTTCACCAAGCTGTTGCCCTGTTCATTTTCCTCTTTCTACATTTCTCGTAATTTAAAAATATAACTGATTGCTTCCTGTTCATCTTTAAAATCAGTTTTGTAAATTTCTATCTTTAATCATATTAAAAATATACCTGTCTGGAATTTGACATTGGTGTTGGCTCTAAACCAGTTTGTTGACTACCTGTACAGAACGTCTACAGAAACGAGCTGATATGCTACAAAATTAGTCCTGGAAAATCCTGGAATTTCAATAGTTTCTGTGGCAACTCTCAAAATCTCATAACCACTGCATTATGAGACAGCTTCTCTCATCACTCGGCCAAGCTGCCTCTAGGCTTTAGGTTGAGAACGAGATGGCGATAGACAAGCTGATACTTACGATTTCCCACATCCTTCTTCCTTTTTGATCCATCTTCTGAAAGTAAACAAGAACCGCAGTTGTTACGGAGTTGCCGCACGTTAGACAAGCCTGCGGACGATACAGTAACTAGACTTCAAATTAAGATTATACCCATTTAACACAAATCAATGGACATTACAATAGTAATATACATAACAGACACAATAACATATAAGGTAGTTTCTGACGGCTGTGAAGTTCTTTATAGAGTTGGATCTCTTCAGGCATAGAGTGAGGAACTAGATTGCATCTGTAAGACCAGACAGAATTTGACACATCGGCCAAGGCACATCGGCTACTTGTTAACCTTAGCAGGTCTCAATCTTCAGTAAAGCGTCTTGGCTTGTTACTTGGTATTTAGACCATACGGAAGAAGAAAGTCGAATCAATAACTGGACTCATTATGTTCCTTGAAGACGTACGCAAGGTCCACTCAGAGTTTCGGGCAGCTCTCGAGGAAGTGCACATCATAGTTTTGAACCTGCCGATGAGGAAAGGTTTCCGCCGTCATGCCGTCAGTAGGCAGAAAAATTTTACATGACACAACATGTGGGTTTAATTAAAAATATGCTCCTATGAGACAGTATACTTTGATATACTGCCTGCACTCTCTCCTATGTTTCCTCTGCTTTAATTAATGTCAATGCCAAGTCTACTCCTTATTTCATAATTTGAACTGGAAAAGATTCCTGGTACTACAAAATTTGTAGATAATATTTAATAACGGAATCATTAGTGAAATGCCGTTTTTTCATTGACCGGTTTTGCTGCACCCTCATCAGAATGGCTCGCACAAAGAATGAGTTGTTCAAACATTCAAGCATCATTTATGATAACTCGCAAACAAAGAAAGGGATCGAGGCAAAAATTTGTCGACCGCTGATTGGACAATCATTAAGCCTTCCAACAATTTGGAGGCGCCAAAATTGTTAGAACAATTTCAGAGAAAATGCAAACTCCTTTTGTCGGCAAAGTAAAGGATCCCGGGTTCTGATGAAAACTGCTTTCAAAACTTTCAGATGGAAAGCTGATCTAGCTTTAGCTAATATACAAAAACAATCATTCGTATAGGCCTACAAACAGTCGTGCTGATGTAGTAAATGTGTACCGATGGCCGAATCACAATCTATCAGACTCACATTTGCTTTACAATTTGCACTGGCGAAATACACCGGCTCTTCTATTTGAGCATGGATTAATACTACCAATAGCCTTTACTTACCTAGATGCAGAGTCAGGTTTAAATTGACAGAAATATCTGGCCTAGACCCATCATATATTTCCTAAACAAAGTTTGGAACTCAGACCTTTTAGTTTTGCAGTACAGGACCAAAACATTGTACACAAAAGAACCGCCCACTAACTGTGAAAGCAAGGGAGTTCCATGACATTTCTTCCCAGCAAGGAATCAAGGTGTTTATGGCCTACTGCGTCCGCCAATCTATGCTACATAATCGGTGCCCTTTGACAAAAATAGGCATCACCCATGATGTCTTTCACAGTGTTTTAGTTGACACCAAAGCTTTTCAGTTTTCTCACATCTGTATTCTGGATGTAAGAAAACACATCTGCATTCAGTAAAGATTTCTTACCTGGAAGAAAACATGTCACTGGGCGACAGCTTGGTCAAGTTCATGACCCACGTATTGGACGTGGATGCGCGCTGGATCAACGCTCACTATTTCCATCGTAAAATGACTAAAAAAGGAGTAGAAATGCATTACTTTTAAAACTCTTCTTAATTAACTTCCTAAAACTGACTTACAACATATAGGAATCACGTCAGTAACGTAGCAAGTCAATAACAATGAAGCTCCTCTATCAACTAACAATCAAATCCCCAATCCCACCCCCTAAAAAACAGGGGCGGGCGCCAACACGTGTAATAGAAGAAAAGCGTATACTTACCGTTACTTCGAAGTAGCCTCACTGTAAATGGAAAAATTACTTTTCTCCTCCATTAGGTGCAGTGCAGTTCACCAAAAGGCCTCCGGCTTTGATCAATACGTTAAGTCTCTTGGCGTTCTCATGCCACAGTAGCACGAGCTGACTCCCCGAGTGCTGTTCCTCGTCTGTTAACCAATCAACAACCAAATCATATAGCATTTGGGCATCGCAATCAATCTTTTCTAATGAGACTATCATATGCTGAAAGTGAGGGTTGGCTCCAGAGAAAACTCGTACACACTTTTCCACTGTTTAACCTCGTACACACTTTTCCAAGCTACACTGGTGCACTCGCATCCATTCCTGCCACTTTGCCTTTTGCTTTAGAATAGATCAATATGTATAAAAATGACAGCCAAGTTCAAGACGAAAACCGCGTCTCTTAGAATTCCTGACGGTCTGTGCCTCAATTTAGAGCCATTTACAATATATTGATAATGCGAGCTACATCGCACGCCAAACACGGCCTGCGCTCATCTGCGGAAGCCATGAATTCCCCGAAAAATTGGTTCCTTGTCCACGAAAGCTGCCTTCATCAAGGTCTCTGGTACACTATACTGTTTAACACGATTTTTGTGGTCTTAATTTGATGGTGCTGATTCCGAAAATGACCTTCGTTTTATATTTTTAGCTACCAGCTTTTCTGTACAGAAAGTGCTCATTTTTGGTAAAAAGATTTGTTTATGGTCTTGGCTGATCTCAAATTTCAATCAATAAGGGTCATTGAAACCCATCAATTTTAAGGAAGGCCCAACAATTGATAGCCAGCCCCTTGAAATTTAATTTTTTACAACAAAATACAGAAAACGTTGGTTTTTTTAAATTAAAAAATTAAAATGGAAATACCAAATTATTCCAATTTATTGCCCAAATTAAATTTAACTAAAAACTTATCGGTTACTTTAATACACTTCAGTAAACTTGATAATTAAGGTGACATTGTAAATAGTAAATCTAGAATCTTCTGTTTGGTATCAATCAATTTTTAAACCAATAATACCAACTATAAGCGTCAATAACTATACGTCATTCAACAACACAGAGAGAGAGAGTATAATGCCATCAAACAGGTTATGGAACAAATCGACGGTAACAAGTACTGTATAAATGATTCGAATGCGTACATTTGAAAACGGTAAATTTCCCGCTTGGTCAAGAGAGAGGCAACACGATATGTCTTTTTCGTATGAGTGGCAGCAGACATAAAAATGAACACAGGAAAAGAAAATAATGGCTTCCCCCAAGATCTAAAGGTCGGCCAAAGAACGTTATTAGTGCACTGCTACGTCTTAAAAAAGAGAAAATCATATTGCTTCCCATGCATATGAAATTGGGATTAATGAAACTGTTTGTAAATTCTCTGGGCAAAGAAAGCAAATGTTTTTAGTACATATGTATATTGTTTCCCGGACTTAGCACCGAGAAACTCAAAGCGCGAGTCTTTGATGGTCCTGATATCGGGAAATTAACGATGACGGATTTGTTAATTTAATGAATAAATTGGAGTTCTACACTTGCGTATTCTTTATTGACATGGTAAAAACATCATAGGCAATCGAAGGGCCGAAAACTACAATTAGGTAGTGGGAAATCTGTTTGAAGTCTACAGGACATTGGCCTTAATATGAGTAGTAAGGTTCATTATTTACATAGCCATTTGGATACATTTCCAGAGATTTGTGACGATGTGAATGATGCGAAAGGAGAACGATTCCATAAGGGTATCAAAACAATGGAAACCACTACTAGGGCAGGTAGGAAAAACGAATAATGTCTGGCTACTGTTGGAGAATCAAAACCAAATAAAATGAACCATAAAAGACAATCAGGAAAGAGAAGGTTTTTAACATAGTTCTTATGTTCACCAACGTTTTATTTTTGCTATTGCTTTATTTAACGATTTGATAAAAATACTCGTTGGTCTTGGTACATTCAACGGCGTTATTTAAAGACATGTCTGATTGTTATTGACAAAGTTGCATTTCTAGATAAGCTGACCAATTTTTGTCGATATAAAACACAAATTGAGAAGTCTTTACTGTTTCGCTTTAATAAATTTTGCCGTCGGTCATTACCATATGTACAGAAAATATATGAAATATATGCTTTTTTCCCCCAAATGAGACATATCTGTGCCTCGGTAGCTAAGCAAGAAAAACTAAGTTCATTGTCAGATTCAGCGCCCCCAAATTAGCTGACCAGTGCTATCAATTTTTAAATGTATAACAAGAATGTTACTGATGGTATCATTTTCCTAATACTTTCATGTTTACATAAGCACCAGCTCAAACAACAAATAATGGAATTCATGTATTGTCTATTAATCTTAAAAATCGGATCCGTTTCTCGAGTGGCACAGAAGTGGCACGTCACATTTTCCACCTGGCATGCCACTTCGGTGTGAAAGGTTTAATACTTATTATATTCGTTCCCAAGTAACATGCCATGCCGCATCGGTGTGTAAGCTCCCTAAGTAACACAGACAGCCCCCGGCATTATCTTTTGGAAGTTCTTATTCTATACCCTTTCTTTTCAATAGCAACATCTAACATGTTAGAACCCTTTAGGAGAAACTTGTTTCAGTTTTTTGACTTGCGCAACTGATAAACTTTCATTTGTGATAGGTAGTACGTCTTTTTGGGGAACAGGCAGCAGCTTTTGGTTGGAATAAACAACACGCGGTTGTACCGTGCGAAAATTATGGTCACGGGCGTTTTATTCTTTTGTCAAAACTAAAGGAAACATCCCCCATCCACGGTAGTCGCAAATATACCGGGCACTTCATAGAGCCATATTTTGGGTCAGACGAAAACTGGGCAATTTGATTGGAAATGGCAAAGTTGATGACACTTTCTGGGTAGCCGTTTCCTTGAAAACTGGTCTTAATGTTGGTAAATTCCTCATCGAGTTTACTTTTTGAGCAAATGATTAATTAGAGCACGGTGAATTCAAGTAGGGAGTTTCTGTAAACACTACTGAGAAAACTAGACCTGTCTTTTTAAACATAATTGTCTAAAAAAGGTAAGGATTTGTTCACTTCTTTCTCATACGAAAACTTAAAAGCAGGACGCAAGTCGTTACGTTTAGTGAGAAATTGCTCACATCGCTGCATGTTTTGGAAAATAGAAAAGGTATCATCAACGTAACGAAAATAGAAAATTGGACTAGTCTTATCAAAAAGTTTGTTTTCATGGAAACCGACGAAAATATTAGCTAAAGTTGGTCCGAGGGGAGAGCCCATAGCAACTCTGTCAACCTGTCTGAAAATCGTGTCATTAAAACTAAATTCCACCGACTTAGTAGCGGCGTTCATCAATTCAATGAACACGTCCTTGGGAATAGGAGGGCCTTGAACCTCTCCACTGTACAACGTGTTTGCACAAATTTCAATAGTGTCAGACAAAGGAACGTAGGTAAATAGGCTACTAATGTCAAAGCAGCACACGAACGAATTTTGCTGGTCGATCCTTAGATTTTGCATAGTTTTGGCAAACGTAAACCAATCATTGATGGAACTTCCCGAAAAACGTTTCTGTACGGTTTCTAAAATTTCTGATAACCGCTTAACTAGTTCGTACTGTGAGGAGCCAACCATTGACAAAATAGTGGTGTACCTTCCTTATAAGGAAATAGTGGTGTATCTAGTGGTGTATCTTTCATAAGCGACAAAGGGAACCAAGACATCAAGAAAGCCAGTGATAAAACCACGAAGATCAAGAATAAGCTATTAACTTAGGAAATTTGTAATGAAAATGGATGATCAAGAAAACGGTCAAGACGCACTAACTTAAGTTTTTGATGGAATCCCAGAAACGGAAGGAGAAACCTGGGGTGAAAGACCTTATACAAACAAAGCTCGAACTAGACACCTCCAACTTGTTTATTGATCTAGTGGTAACTTTACACTGAATAATATATCCAATAAGGAGGTACTGGAAGCCATGAATATTTTAAAGACCAGTAAATCGGCCGGGATCGACGGTATTTGATCAAATGTGGTGAAAGCATGTAAGGAAGAGGTATCATACCATTTACTAACAAAATAAAACTTTCCGTAACATTAGGCATATTTACAGACCAATAAAAAGCTACAAAAACTATTCCTAAATTTAAAGGAGGCGATAAAAAACTGATGAAAATTATTGTCCAATCTACATTCTTTCAACATCTTCAAAAATTGTAAAACACAAAGTATCTGATAAAGTGTATAACATCTTTGAGAAATGCATCTTATGTTTACAAGCAAATGTACAAACTTGATTATGGAATATGCAACATGATCGCTTAGATGATAATGACCGTACATGACGGAAATTATGCACTTGGAGTATTTTTGGATTTTAAAAAGCCTTTGATACCAATTGACCATAAGATAATCTTAGTTTGTTAGTGGTAGTGGTACAAAACAAGAATATTGCACGAAATAGCGTAAACATATTGTACCGAAAAGCTTTTTTTGTCTGACACTCCTCAGAGTATTAACGTCAGAATGACCAAAATGGAATGTGTGAAAGAGTCTACCCAACTGTATTTTGAAGGAGCCAATCAGAAAATGGACTGCCTGAATGGCTTGTGTTTTTGGACCAATCAGCGTCCATTACAACAAGTGAGAAAACGAATTCTTTTAGTCTCCGTAGCAAAGGTTTTCTCGCTTTTATGTGGACTGACTCCAGAACAGCCAAATGGAATGCAGACCTGGCCTTTCCTATAATAAGGAAGCAATCGTCCGAGCACACTTTGGTACAGCCCGGGTTCTAAAAATACAAAATATAGTTGGGTATACTCTTTCACACATTCCATTTTGGTCATTCTACCGTTAGTACTCTGAAGAGTGTCAGACGAAAAAAGCTTTTCAGTACAATATGTTAACGCTACTTCGTGCAAGATAATCTTAACAAAATTAGAACTATATGCATTTACAAAACAACATGTTAAACTGTATAGAAAGCACAAACAAAAAGCAAGAAATAGTGGGGATCTATTACATCCTCAATAAGTATTACTTGTGAGGTACCTTAAGGGAGTATTCTGGGGCCATTATTATTATTTTAATATCAATGATCTGCCCGAGGCATAAAAAAAACTAGGAGCAATTTTGCGGATGATACTAAGATCTTTACAAAAGGCACAAAACCTATCAACTTTCTTCATGGAAATGAACTTAGAACTCACCAAAATATGTAAATGGTTATCCAGTAACAAACCGACGCCGAATGTTCATGAAACGAATTATATGCTCTGCAATAGACGTAACAACATTTCTATATGCATCCGACCTCCTTTTTATCTCAGAATGGAAGGGCTATTATATAAGAAAACCCCCAATTCCCTGGATTAACTAATGATCAAAATCTAAGATGGAAAAGCCATATTAAAAATCTCTAAACAAAAGTTTCCAGCAAAAGATTACTTGCATGTAAGAGCACTACAATCACTGTATTTTTCACTTGCCAATATACATCTATCTTATACATGTTAAATCTAGGCCGATGCACCTATGACCTACTCGTCAAGATTAGAAAGACAACAAAAGAGGACAATAACATTAGTCCGTAAAACCACCAGGACTACCCCTACAAGACACCCATTTAAAATGCTGCAGATATTAAACATTTAACAAGTAAACATCTATCAAATATTGTAATTCACCTACAACAAGAAAAAGCAAATATTACCAGGCGCTTTTCAAAATGTATCACGTCCTATGACACACTCGCGTACCACACATAATCTCCACAGACAAGACTAACAAGGGAAATGGAAAAAATTAAGTTAAAATTTTGAGCTCCATACCTGTGGTCCAAACTTCCAAATATTTCTCAAAATAACAATGATTTTACCTAAAATTATGGTTGCAGAATAAACACGAAGAAAATGGTCGTTCGATATATCTTACTAGCCCACTGACGTTTCGTATTCACAGACAGGAAGATGTCCGTCACTACCGCTCCACCTCGGTTAACTAAGGCTCTGATCGACACGCTCTGGTGCACAGATTTTTCTAATCTGTTTTTGATTAAGTATAAAGAAACATCAAAGCAGACAACAATTTGAGAAGGACATATTCCCAAGTGTCAATAAAAAATCCATTAAGTTGTTAGTGGTAGAGAATTTGAAAATACTCCAAAAAAGAACTCTCATAATGTTAGTGAAGCATTTCGCCGATTCCCTTCAGACTAAATACATCGGTACATAAAACATAAAACATATTTTTGCCGTATTTCCTTCTTTAGAGGCCTTGCAAGAATTTCACTCACTTCTTCAATCTCTCCATCCGTGTCTTTTCTTTACAATTGAACTCGAATCTAATAACTGCCTTCCATTTTTAGATGTTTGCGTTAGAAAAACTAGTTCGTTTGGTTTTGTTACAAGTACTTACAGGAAACCAACATTCACTGGACAATACATTAGATGGGATTCGTTCTGCCCGAAGAAACGCAAGGTGGCTCTTGTCAAATGCCTGATCAACAGAGCAAAGAAAATATGTTCCCCTGGGTACGTTCATGTGGAAATGGCAACCATAAAGTCGATCTTCTTGGGAAACGGCTACCCTGAAACAGTGCTGAACTCTATAATAAGTGCTGAAAGCGTGAATACTGTTCCTACTTATGGGCCGAGATGCTGTCCCGTTTATTTGAGGCTACCATGGCGAGGAAGATTGTCGGAGGTTTTCGAAAAAAGAATTAGAAGAGCAATCAAGGATTGTTATGCGTCAAGCGAGCCGAAAGTTGTTTTTACAACAAAGTCGATCCTCCCTTCTGGTCAAAAGGACGTACTGCCTACCCATCAAACCAGTAATGTCGTTTATGAGTACGAATGCCGTTGCGGAGCACGGTATGTGGGCCGTAAGACTAAAAGACTGGAAGAGAGGATCCATCAGCACGTACCTAAGAAGATACACTGTACCCCTTTAGTATAGCAGAGGGCTTGTTCGGAGCGGGGACCAAAGTCTGCCATTTTAGAACATTTATTGGAGAGCGAATATTGTCTGTCCGAGTACAGTGATGAACAATTTAAAATACTGGGGAGAGCGCAGTCGAAGCTTTATCTGTCTGTTTTGGAGGCTGTGCATATAGCTTTGCGCAAGCCTTCTCTTTGTAAGCAGAAGGATTTTGTATTTAGACTAGCTGTTTTTCGTTAAGGTTATCTGCGCTAAAATTTTGTACTTGTTTTCCATGACGTCCGTATTTTTCCACCAATTATGTCTCACCTTTTGTAAACTTCGATCCTTTCAATGTGTATAAATTCTGTTGTAACGATGTTTTATGTACCGATGTATTTAGTCTGAAAAGAATCGGCGAAAAGCTTCACTAACATTATGAGAGTTCTTTTTCGGAGTATTTTTGAAAAATCCATTACATCATTTATAAAACTTTCTAAGCCAATCTCCTGCCTTCTAGGGACGCCTAGCGGTATCAACCAAAAGTTGAACAACAGAATGACAAAGTATGCAAAAATCGTTCCCCAAGGAATTCAGGCGTAGTAGGTCACTCCTCTAGAGTGGACAAATAAGTTTTGGTGCTTAACATTTTAGATCATCACTTCCATATACTACTGAGTATTGTCAAGATTACAAATGAATATGATTTAAGGTACAGTGGCTTCTGTTTCGATCATTAATGAAAGAAAATACCAAAAGAGACAACAATTATGCCAGAAAATATCCCATGTTTGCATATTACAATAGGAATTCAATCACAACTAGGGAACGTGTCAATGGTTGGGTGGAATACAAGGATATATCATTCAATCACGATTTTATTGTTGCTACAAGGTCTAGTTTAATCGGCCGCGATCTGCGTCACAAACTTAAAACTCTTAATTGGAGCTATAGGAACTTTAGGAGAAAAGGTGACATACATTTTTGACATTTTTGACATATAGTTATTTACAGGTTTAGGCCGTGCAATATTCGCAATAATGCCTTGGCGACTCCGGTCATACAGAAATGCCAAGAATTACCCTTAGCATTGCACGAACAAGTGACCAATTTTTTGTTATTGCGAGAACTTTTGCCTCAGCTTTGGTCATTCCAATTATTGTTGTTGAAAAGAGAGATGGCTCTATCCGTATAGCACGGACAGCAGGGAAGTTAATAGGGCCATCATTTTACAGCTCTTGATATGAACAATGCATAGTTTCAGTAACCATTGACTGAACAATGTCGTGATTTTACGACGTTTACTACTTGGGACCTTCGGACACAAATCAGCTTTATTTCATTTATCATCGCCACCAGGAACGTATCAGACGATAATGGACCGGATTTTCGAAGGAAAAAAGTCACATGGTTTCCTTTATTGATGACTTACTGGTATTTAGTGCGAATGCTGATAAGCACGAAGCTCATGTTTTTGATTTCCTACCAACTCTGGCTGCTGAGGGATTAACTTTGAATTACGAGAAATGTGCGTTTGGGACAATAAATGTTTTCTGGCTGGGTAAACAGATCAATGGTGAGGGAATTGTGCCAGAACATAGTAACACTGAAGAAATTATTCAAATAAGGCAACCACTGATATATACGAGTTGCAGATGTTCTTGGGGGCGTGTCAGTATCGCACGTGTTAAAAAGTTCGCAGCCATTGCTTATCATCTTTTTCAGTTGTTAAAGAAGGGCTCAACTTTTGACTGGAAGAGTAATTGTGATTATGCTTTTGTAGAATTAAAGCGTCAGATAGTGTGTAGCAAATTGCTTGACTTTTTCTTGTCAGACCCAAATGATTTGATTTGGATATCTTGTGATGCTAGTGGGTGAGGTCTGGGGGCT
Organism: Alatinidae sp. Z8VKAUB7J3; assembly: GCA_010016025.2. NCBI lineage: Eukaryota > Metazoa > Cnidaria > Cubozoa > Carybdeida > Alatinidae > Alatinidae sp. Z8VKAUB7J3. The sequence continues at coordinate 932 of JAAAKM020001153.1, read as the reverse complement.
GTTCTCTCCCAAGTACAAAGGGAGAATGGATATGTAAAAGCTTGTGCTGGTCGCTATCCCACGGAGGCTGAGACAAGCTATTCGGTAGTTGAATTAGAGGTCTAAGTTGCATTTTCACTGTCAGCAAGTCTCCACGGGCGCTTCTTTAAATTATACATCGAACACCACTCATTGGTTACATTGTTTAACTTTAAGGCGTTCAATCATGTATCATGCCAGATTTCACGTTGGGTGTTACAGTTACTGCAGTTCAATTTGATCACGACGGGCACAGGAGGAGGTCTTGTGAGGCCACATATTCTTGTCACTTATATTTCGAAAACGAGGCTGGGGAAGATGGCGGTTTTACCTTCGTGAAGCTGCCTTTGCAACCGTCTGAAAACTTGAAGAGTTCTGCTGTGTCATAGTGTTCGAGATCTTTATTTTTGTTTACACTAAAATTCGGCTTTTTGATAGTGAATATTTTGCTTAAATTGTTTGGCAACAATGGACGGAGGTAAATAAAGGAATTCACAAACTTATCAAACAAGGATACCCATATGTATTCGTTGAATTTTTTGCCAATCAAGGTTGTACTACAACAAAGGAACTTGATCGACGCTACATCAAACAAGGATATTTACAACAGAGCTTTGATGATAACTAGTAGAATGAATCGAGGGCCCGTATTAATAATGCTGAGGGTAATTTCCCTCCGGCCTCGGGGAATTCTTTTCAGGTCCGTGGAATTCCTTTAAGCTTTAGGTACAAATTTGTCCGGTATTAATAATTGCTGAGAACAACAGCAGTTTCAGCGAACGTGAAGCTGCGATCATGAGCTTCCTCGGTGGTCACATACAGCTAGTTTATTTACACTGTGAAATAATCTCGATGTGCATAATCATTTTCACCTCTTCAAACAGCAGCGATAATATTTTTCTGAGTAGGCCTAC
>JAAAKM020001152.1:0-15126 GCA_010016025.2 Alatinidae sp. Z8VKAUB7J3 | reverse complement strand
TCGAATCCGGTCAGCGCCGTTAAATTGCAAGCTATTGTGGTAATGCTCCACTCTTTGAGAATTATATATATATATATATATATATCTATATATATATATATATATATTATGTAATGCTCACTGTGTATGCGGTTTGAGCACTCTAGCATGATACCACATGAATCTTTTAAATTGCCTTGTTGCATGCTTAAGAAAATGTCTATTTTTGAAGTTAGATATATATAACTATAAATATAAATGTCCATACATAATAAATCGCTCAATTCTAGTGTGCAAAGTGATATAGGATTAGATGAAGTGACAAGAAACAGTCTTCGTTTTGCTACCCCTCTGAGTTCTACACTAAGGCAATTATCGGGCATCTCTCTCTTTATATATGGCCCATGTAATCAGTATAAGAAAATTTGTAACTAGATGAGTAATTTCATTAACAAACCAAAGGAATGTCAGTCAGAAAGTAATCATGTGGTAGCTGTAAGACAGCTGCACGTTCCGCTACCAAGAAATTCATTACAGAACACATAGAAGGTGGCAAACACATTAAACACATGGTCTGAGAAGAAATTTTTGCAGTTGTGGTTAACTTGATAACAGTATGAAATAGTGCCCCAATCTATAATAAAAAGAGTAAGACTACTAAAATTAGTTACGGTATCTTCCATATCACAACTTCTGGAAAAATACTAGGCTGTAAAGACCTGTATTAGATAATAAATTAAACCAGTTTGTGGTTTACTACTCTAAACCACTTCTTTGAATCAGCTGGCAAGGACAAAGTGTCCTTCAACAGATAGAATTGGCTTTGAACTTATAAATGAAACCTTTTAAGTAGAACAATGATGCAACCTTATGCCTCTATTTGAAAGCTGATAAGTGACACCAACTTACATCATGAGACTTTTATAGAAGTGGAGAGTACTTTACAAACATATGCTAGCCCTACTGAAAATCAACAATGGCCTAATGAAAATAAATCCTGATCCTTCAGAAAAAAGAAGATAAGTGAATTATCAACTGAATGATGGTAAGTCAACATTTAGGAATGGATTTTGCACAAGAAAGAGTTTTGCAAAAAAGTTTAATTTATAAGAAAATCTAATTGATAAATCAGAAAGAAGTAAAATAAGTAATTTAATGGGCCCTACATAAGTAAATAGAGCTATTAAGACTTTCAATTGCAGTGGAAATTAAAAAGTATAAACCAGGTGTTCCTATGATACACATTGCAAACCAAAGTTAATCTAACATGAAGTGCACGTCTTTATACAAATGCCAACTACGAAAATGCCCACAACAATCAAATAAGGAGTATCAATAATGGAAAACATAATGTTTAATGTACAGAAATACAGATTATCTCAGTGTGGTTTAATTTCCGTTCTCTTAGATGCATCTATGCTAGATTACGAACTGCTACTTTCACTGTACCTAAGCTAGTCTTAGGTCACACATTCAATTTATTTCATTTAGAATAAAAACTAGGTGGAACTCCCTAATAAAGTTTTCTCACCCACTACTCTTCATAATCACGATGAGTAACCCTGGATGTCTTAGTAACCAAGTAACACTGGAAAGGATTTCTTTCCTTCAACATATCATCTACAAATGCTTTAATAATACATGAGATTTTAAGACTGTCTGAAAAGAAGGGGGAAATGAGTATCTAAGTAAATAAAGAGCACTCACAATTTTAAGTACCATAATTAGGTCTCAGAGAAACAACAATTTAAAATCAGTAATGGTATTAAGGGTTCCATCAAGCTTAAATATACTTAAGTTTTACTCTTTACTTTCTATGAAAACCTTGCATGTTTTACACAATACTCTTAACTTTAACTACCACATCCTGTTCTATGAAAGTAGCAATGTTCAGCATGTTATCCCTAAGAGGGTTATTGGCATTAAATTTAGGGGCTGCATATCAATTTTTATGTAAAATTTAGAGGGTGCAAGTTCACCTCTTTCTAAACACTTTCAAACAGCATTTCCACCTTTAATCAAGAACTTATATTACTACATCTTTAATCCTTCTAACAGCCATGTGCTACAAACTATTTGCTATTTAATATTCCTTTACATTGGCAAATATCCACTTCTGGAAATCAAATGTCTCTGTCCATGCAAATCAAATTCCTGCGTATTAAAAATTTCACTTTAAACTGAGCACATCTAGAATAAACACCATAGGCCTTTGTCCCCTTTCATGATAAACATGATTATTTGATGGTCTATTGTCTTCTATATGCTGATAGACTTGGACAAAGGTAATTCATACATCAGGAATTCATTCTCAGTTTTATATGGAGATAGTGCCTTGGCGGTAAGTAGGCCTAATACAAGTTGATAAGAGTTGACAATCCTGCATTGAACAAACTCTTGTTTTGCGGTATGTGCGAGCATGTACAACTGTTATTTGAGATTGTAAAGTTATAAAATCTTCCTGGGTAATTGCATTCAAAGCCCATGAAATAAAGCACAATATGTGACACAGTGAAGTCACTCACACAAAACCCCTGTCATGAAATCAGTACATGTGTTTAACTGTCAGATAAGTAGACTTTCTTTTACTCAGTAAAGAGATGTTTGACATTCATAGTTTGAATACAGGGCTAGAAGCTCTCATCCACTGTTTAATAAATTTGACAATAAACTTAACCTACCGTCGGCTACCCTTTGTTTCTGAATAGTGGAAGGGCAAAATTTGTTTGCTAGTCAATAGAAGAACAGGCCATAATAAACTAAGGAGTTAGTTTTATCATTGTTTGCAAAGAGTACTTTCTGGTCTAAGTGGGTACTTTCTTCCATGTTTGCAGCAGAGACTATGAGACTTTATCTTCCAATACTGGCCTTGAATTATCACGTGAAACCTATCTGATCAAAACTAACCTCTTTAAAAATTGACAACTTAGGTGTGAACACTCAGGGGCAACTGAACAATTCGCTAGTGTCTCCCGAGTCACCCCAGCTGTTTCAGTTCGAGAAATTGGTAGCCCCATGTCTTCCTCGGAAATGATATAGCGTGATAATCAGCGCGAATGTAACTAACTGCAGCAAGTTTTAAGACTTGGCCATAATTTATAAAGAACGACGACCTGCAAGGGAGTCAATAATGTCTTGCTTTCAGTGGAAAATTCATTGGGTTACATATGCCATACACCGTCAACGACTACGTGCGCTAGCAATATATACGCGTTATCAGATTCATTCCAACGCTCGTACTTCCTGGTACACATAATGACACTCATGTAACTGCAAAATGATACAACACAAACCCACGCATTGTTAAGTCTATACGACTGTGGCCACTTGGGGAATTAAAAATCAAAGAAGTGACTAACTGTACATCACAACTTTCCTCTGACAGAAAACGGCAAACAAAAAAATTAAGTCAAAGTAATCCCGATTACTTCACGCGAACGCAATTCGAAGGTGGAACAAATCTATAGCTGAGTGAAAGGTGAAAGTTACTAGCTTTAGTATTTCTAAACCTTTCCAGGCCAAAGGAAGATAACAACACAGAAATTTCGAGGCTGGTCGCGAAAGTCTGCTCGTACTTGCTGAAGATTTTCTGAGTTGCTTTGGAATATTTAGAGTGTTGCCCAGACCTACTCGACAATTTATCTGTATATTCGGAGCACTTACACACCAAGTTGCAGCAGAAACTCAGACTAACAATAGCAAGAGAAAGCTGCAAGTTCGCCTGCGACAGAAATATATCAGCATGTTTACCACAACTTGGACGACGTTACGGCACATTGCAAAACTGGACATCAAACGCAACAAGGGCAATTCTAAGCAAATGATTTCTCAATGTGTTTGTCTCTGATAAACAAGCTAATAGATGCTTCTCCATTTAAAGCAGTCTAGAAAAGTAAAAAACAAACCCTAGAAAAGGTAATTGCAAGGACAACATTTTTATGGGCAGCATGAAATGGCCGCAGGTCGCTGAGTTATCATTTGCCTCACTGCAAAAAACCTTATGCTGAAAGATACCGACGTAAATCAACAAATCATAAGCTACAAGTAAGAAAGGTTCAGGTGTGATAATGCTCGCATGTGAATCCAATATGATCATTTTCTTCTTCTAAGTAAAATGATACAATAAGGTATCTTGTAAAGCTTTGTTAGATTTAGGGGTGGATGTAAACAAGTCTCAAAAGAGTACAATAGCATTGTAGCATCTGGGTTGAAACTGGGTACGCCACATTCAAAGAAATGCTCCCAAAAACTCCACCATATTTCAATCGGTTTAATCGTGTCTGGACTTGGGTACTCTTCAAACAAACAACCGTTTTAATGTGCACTGCACTGTTTGAAATGTGCAGATTCGTTCAAATGACGGTTACACTTGAAATAACAAGATCTGTCGGTGGTCAGTAAGCCTGTGTTGTTTTTAATGGTTAAATCGAAATTTACTTCATTATAAAGCGATGGCCATCATAAAAATGACTGCTAATTTAGTCTGTTGTTAAAGTTGGGGTCCTCAGCATGTCGGTGGCATGAGAGGTACGTGATCGCATTTGGATACAGTGGCTGCCAACACAAGCAACGATTCTTGCGCAGATCTTGCTGATAAAACACCTGGACGTAAGTTGCCGCAGTAGTATCCTATGATTAAGAGTGGGTTTATTTACTACAGCACTTAATTAGAAGTAAATCTCTGCCATCCGATGTACCTAAATAATTGCAAACGCACAAAGTGAACCTGCGGCAAGAGCTTACGAAATACTTGAAGTGTGGCCAATCCAACCACATGTTCACGCTACTGTAACGTCGGCACTGTTTCCGTAAACATGCCAAAAGTTTCCAGTCAAGTAGGATATTACCTCAGTGAGCAACAATATCGAATTCAGAGAAGAAGATGCAGTTTTGTTGACACTAGTGTTAGAAGTTGCGTAAAATGGCATTGTTAGAACTAAAGTTTAAATCGCTCTGCAAAATAGACGATTGCGAACGGGGTCACTTATCCCAGATTTTCGTTACAAGCTAATGTTGGAATAACACATCTTGTGCTTACGACAACCAGTGCGGTTGCAATAATGATTTCTCTGATTAAATTCAACAGATTTAACTGATTCCTGACAAACATTGTAGGTGTTTAAATACAGCTTAACTCACCCACACATCTGGCTGTCCTTCTTCCATAATCTCTTTTAAGGAGACTGAAATATTGGCTACAAACGGATCCGGGCCGACAGAAGCGTTATGAAACACAGTCATATTAAGGTTTTCTGCATTATGAAGATTCGTTTCAAAATCTTCATTCCAAATGGGTTCAAATGTTTTAACCCGCGGTGAAGTCCTTGCAATATATTCCTCGTCATCTACACTCACTTGCAAGTATGGGTCGATCGTCGTAAGTTTGGTCCCAAATTGAGAACGTACATTCCTGGCCTCAAGCTGTATGGCTTCGAGGATGCGTATCCTCATTACCCCAACGAAGCCAACCATCTTGACCTCTTCTTAATTGATAAATACCTTCCAAAATTTACACTAGCTTTGATCTAATTCATGTTCCAACAGCTAAGAAAAGAACCCGCATATTATGGGTTTACAAGGCTCCTCGCTTCTTTGCCACAACCACACTACGAATAACAAATGCGGAAAGTACACGATGATCCACTAGCACAGGGGAATGAACTAATCAGAAGAAAGAAGACACAGGAAACCAATGTTTGCAACTGCCACAAGCAAATGCGGACAACAGGAAATGAGCATGTTTGACAATCTGGGGTGGAGCCGAAATGAGAAAACACTTTGTCATTTCCTACAATTGATATAAACATTTTATATTTTTTTAATGACGGTTTGGTGCGTTCTTCAAGAATCATGAACACCCACACTATCTTTAATAGAACGACGCCCCAGTTTTGTATCGGGCTATCATATTGAATGCGTCAGCACATCGTGGATTTGGCGGAATAATATCTCTTCTAATTAGCAATAGTGCTTTTTTGCCCCGATTATTCATTGACTATACATAATGATAAGCACTCTAGATTTCTTAAAGTATTAGCTAGTGACTTTAAGAAGATTGTAATGGTTTATAACTAGGTAAATCTAGAGTGAACGATCTTGACACTAGCTAGCTGCGCATCGGCGACATAGAGGAAATCCACCACCCTTCTATAGACATGCAAGTATATATAAATATACACCCAATAAAAAACAAAACTTAAAAATACATACATAGAAACTATTCAAGTCTCAAATTTGCGAGAGATATCATGCATCCAGGTCTACCATTGCTGTTCAGGCCATCGTCTCTTGCTGACGAGGGAAAGGGCTTGAGAACTGGCACTTTCGCGTAGACGTCATCACATATACGTCATCAACATACAGTCATTTAGTCAGTTACTAGGCTATTCATCATTTTCTTCCCTTTCCACAAGCGTAGCTCTTGGGAATATAAATCCTACATGCCTAGCTCCCTTAGAAAAATTGTTTATGTATTTAAACTTAATTAATGTTCAAAATATTGGAGTCTGCTGCACTCTGTAATGACATCGACCCCCACCCCCCGTGTTGCCAGCTTGCTAAAGGGTTGTCGTTCTCATAACATTACTTCGTATGCTTAAGCTTTTACACCTGTTAGAGAATCTGTTTGAGGTAGGGGAAATTATGACGCTGGCTATTTTCCAAAACAATGAAGAGTCGAGAAGTAAACCTTGTGGTTCGAAACGGTTGGCATAACGCAGATTTCAAATAGTAGAACAAACTCCCATAATAAACCTTAAATTGTAACCTGTATCAACAATTGTTTTTTCTTCGATCGTAGAAAAATTGTGGCTGTCTCTATCGTGACAAAGACTAATACAACCTCGATATTATAGTCACTGTCAACAATAAAATTAAGTGACAGAAATAAGAAGGTGATTGTGATAACGAGGTATGCACTTCAGAGACAAAAGGTTATTCAACAATGATATAGATAACACCCTTGTTCAATCCGTAATTACGGAAACAATTAACTATTTTTAAAGTTTGCACCAGTTGTTTAGGCAATAACAGTTTTATTATTTTCTGCATTAACAAATATGTGATCATTTGTCTAATCACTTTCTTAAACCAACACTAAGTAGGGTAATTAGCCGCGTTCTCTCTCTCTCTCCTAAAATCCTTCTCAAGGTGAAAAAGCAAAATTTCCCCTCCAGAGTTCACGATCTCTCATTGCCACAGAAAGATCTACTCGTACAGTCCTAGGACAGATTCTCTGATGGTCTTCCAAGTCACATACGATGGGCTCCTCTATATGGTTCATCTAAAGAGTACCGCAAAAAAATTAGTGCAGTGGTTTCATCCTAATGAGAACTACGACAAAGAGCCAGTTACCAAGACTTTACAACTGATGGTATGGGTGGCATCCTTATATACTGTTTTTATTTGTAATATGACGTTCCAATAACCCATTGTGGATTGCTCTGAGCATCTTGGTATCATGCGATCTTTTGCTATGATTAACTGTTAATGCCAAGAAACCCGATTAATATAAAAGCATCGTATAAACAATCCCTGTACAAACTGCTGCTGACATGGGTTTTCTATTTGTGGGACATTCCTTTTTTGGGGGGGGGGGGAGGTAGTATACTGATGTGGTCCAAGTCTGTTCAATTTTGAAATTTATAATTTATGCTGTATGTTTTCTAAAAAGGGCAGCTTGTCAGATCCCAAAGGTTCTTTAACAACCCCAATTCCTCCCCCCGACAACAGCTTTATTAGAAATATGCTTGTATACATTCATTCTTTTGCAAGATCAAATGAACAAGGGGAGTTTAGATTATAATTATCTCCATTTGTTCACAACTTGTGAACTTCATTTAGGGTTTGTTCAAGCTTTCTCAGAGGGAGGGACACTGCAACATGCCCCCATTCAGTACGCTACCGCAAGGTTTCTGTTTATGTAGACACAGAGGTATATTGAGTCCTCGACCGTAGTATGCAACAAGGCATCTTATAAAGTGCGATTGAGTTGAGTGAGGGTCGTTTTCTTAGCATTAAGGAAAAGGTCAACCTCTTCATAAGAATTTCCCCGGGAGATGATCTTTTTTGTTTTACCATGCAAATGTCATCTGTGTATTCCATTTCTGTTGATGAAATTGCTAGGAGGCGGTGCCAAGCGTTCTTGCCAGAGTAAGATCATCAGAGTCAGATGATCTGATGACGATGATGATGATGAGGATGATGATGATGATGATGATGATGATGATGACGTGTAACCATAAATGGCCTCTCAGAGTTAAACGTTTTAAGCTACTAGACTCGTGCCTGCAGCAAACGCATCTGTCCCTTTCAAGCATTGCAAAAGTGTGAGGCCATCAAACCTATCAAAAGGTCATCGTTACCTAATCATAACACATTAGATATTTGGGTAACACACTTGGTATATCTATTTTTCCATGTAATTTAAATTGATCGAATCATTGTGAACAATTGGTTAAGCAAGGCGGTCTTAGCTTATTAAATGCCATATCCTGCTAATACATGGCTGGTCATGGCCTTCCTCTGTTCTCCCTCTCTGAGCATCTTGCTACATCTTGGTATCTCTCTACACACAATCTCAAGATTTTCACTTCACTTAAACTCAAGGCACTTCCTGGGCTGCTCATGTGTGTTACCCTTTGTCTATCTTTGCTTCTCTTTCCTTTTATTTTCTCAGTTAAAACCAAATTTTCTAAATTTTGCTTCCGCATAACATGTTCCAAAAATTTCATATGATTTTTTTCAATTACCGTATTTCCTCTAATTATAGACCCCCTCCAACTATAGACCCCCCTCCAATTATAGACCCCTTTTTTGCATCATGTCAAGTAATTATAGGCCTCCTCTAATTATAGCCCCCTCTAATTAAAGACCCCTTTTTTGGTGCCTTCAATTAATTACAGACCCCTTCTATATCTATATGAAAACGGCAGATATGGAGTTTGTCTTCTTAGGACAGTCTCTCCACGAAAATTTTTGTTGAGTCATTCAAGTTCTGTGCGCTCACTTTACTCCTTGACGGCTCTGATGATGACAAAATACATTGTGTTAAGGAAAATCATGCAACGCCTCATGGAGCAACTCGGCACTCTTAACGAGCCTTTTCTTGGAAATCCATTTTTGACCACAGAAACGGAACGCGAAATGTGTGCTGCTGAACATTTACGCATTGACAATGATTCGGACTCAGATATCGAGGTCTGTTGAATTTCCACTGAATGTATGCAAATGGTTTTTCGTTTTGGCTGCAAATTAGTGATGAAAAGGTATTGGTGTAAACTATAAATGTAATGATGAAAAGTATAAATTTACTTTTTCGTAGTTTTCCTTGAAACTCTATATGCTCTTTTTTTCCCAAACTTTGTTCTGGAATTTAAAGACCCCCTCTAATTATTGACCCCCCTTTTGGTGCCCTTAATTAATTATAGACGGGTCTATAATTAGAGATAATACGGTAGATGACTAAGCCTGTGTTCTATTGAACGATCTATTATTACATACTACATACACATTTGCACTTGATTGTACATACCACATGTTACTTATTATAAGTTAAAATGATATTTTGTTAGTACATATAACAGTCTTATATGATTTTAAGGAAGTACTTCTTGAGAAACTATGAAGGCTGAAACTGGATAAATTAACAAATATTTGAGGCTGAAATCGGGAAAATGTTTAAGAAACTCGAGGCTCAAGACGTTTGTATGAAAAAACAACGTGTACTCCACTCGCTGGCATTTCAAATTTATTCACTTTTCTAAAAGACAGTAATTTCACTTTCTCATCCCATCAACAGCTTACCAATGTTTTATTTAATTTTGGGATGGACTGGTAATAAAACACCTTACTGTAGATTTGTGGTCAAAATACTCCCTAGCTTTTATTTTGGTCTCGGGCTATTGTTTTTTACCCATTTTCTTGCGGTTTTCATTAGTCAACAAACAAACAAATGTGTGGTAGAAAACCTACTAGATGTGGTAAATGGGAGTGTTTATAAACAATCACTGAGTTCTTCTTTATGCTTTTGTGTCTTCGTGTAGGGTGTTAACAACGTGGCCCGAAATTCCTGATAAAAGCTTTTAAGAATTTGAACCTGAGGGATCTAACATGGCGGCTCCTGGATACAGTCAAGCGGAAACGCTTGAGAAATTGGAGCGCTTGACGCAACTCGAAACTGTTGTTGCTGAGCAACGCATTAGAATTGAAAAGTATCGTACTATGTATGAAACTCTAAAGGCAGAGCATTCACAAGCGGAAGACACGTTAAGTAGGAAAGATAATGAATTGGTTGTGGTAAAGAATGAAGTTAGTGCACTGGAAGGGCGTTACCAACACCTTCTCGATCAAGCAAAAGCAGAAAGAGATGCGAAAACACAAGAATGTGAGGAAATTCGAGTTCAAATTATGACCCCTCAAAGAATGGAGGTTATTAAAATGAAATTACAGGAAGAAATCGAAGGACCTTACAAACAAAAGTTAGAGGCTCTAGAATTAGAAAACGATCAATACCGTAGCACTTTTAATAAAGTCAGATATGATTATTCATTTCTCAAGTCAGAGTATGAGCATGAACAGTCCAAGCACAAATCGTTGATGCAAGAATTACAAACACAACATCAACTTGAGGTAGATGCCTTAAACAAGGAGAGGGAGGCATTGCAGCAACGGCTGAAATCTAATGAGGCATCTACGGAGACACAGAAGATGCGCTCGTTGCAAAGAGACAACTCTCAACTGAATCTGAAAATAAGAAGTTTGTTAGCTGAGTTAGAAGAGATTCGAGAGCAGAGGGAGTCGTCTGGTCTTCAGTCAGATCATGTGAGTAGACTGCAAGCCAGACAGGTTTCAGAACTGTCGGCTCGTTGTAAGACCCTTGAGGCTGAAAACGAGGCTTTAAAACTACAAAGTACCAAGCTTCAAGCTGAACTCGAAAGACTACTGAAGGAACAAGAGGACATAACTGCAAAAGTCTATAAGTTAGAACGTGAGAACGTTTCTCTTAATAGTAGGAACAATGAACTTCAACATTCCCATAAACTCAATTTAAGTAACATACGTATAGAATTGACCAAGGAACGTAGTGAAGTTGAAAGGGAGAGAGATTCTCTTAAGCAAGAAACAAATACCAATCGGAGTAAAATCAAAATTCTTGAACAAAATATAGAACAACTAAAGAGAGACCTTGAGCAGAAAGAGCAAGATGTCGTTCGTAGGATTCAAGCAGTCCAAGAATCAGAATGGAGTAAAATGTCGAATTTAGAAAACATGAAGATCCAATTAGAATCACAGCTCGAAGAAAGCGAGAAGCAGCAGCATTCTCAAGAGTTGCAATATAAGAAACAGACAGAAAATCAAGAAAACCAAATTAAACAACTGCGTGAGGACAAATCGAAGTTAGAGAAAGAGGTTGGGCAACTAAAGTCGCATGTAAACCAGCACAATTTGTTGAAAAGGGAATTAGAGGAAGAGCAATTTCGTAACCAAGAGCTGAAAAGGAAAACCCAAAGCCTTCAAAACGACATCGAGAAACTATTGACGCAAGAGCAGGAATATAAGGCTGATAGTGAGAAGTTAAAGGATACTGTTCATTTGTTGCGCAATGAGTTAACTGCTTCTCGGATGCAGAATGATGCCAGTTTAGATGATATGTCAAAAGAACTTCAAGACCAACAAGCGAAATTGGAGGACGACAAAAAGGAGATGGTAAAGAAAATGGACGGACTACAGAAGCAGCTGAAAGCCTCAAAGAAAAATGAGGAGAAACTTAAACTGTTGGCCAAGCGGAGAGACAACAAGAGGAAACAAGAAATAGAGGATCTAACTGAACAGATTTCCCTTCTCAAAGCAAAGGAAGAACGGCTGGAAACAGAAAAGAACGCGATTCAGCAGAATCTAAATCTGGAACACGAGAGAACAAAACGCAGGCTTGATAAGTTGCGAAAATGTCACGTTCAGTTTAACAAAATGCTCAACTTTGGTAATACTAGCGTGCCTGACGTTTCGTTTTTGAATAATACGCCCTTTGTAACGTCAACTATGTTCGATCCATTACCAAAAGGAACTCCACTTGCCCATGAAGATCTCGGCCCAGATCCATTACTTCCGTCGTTTGGTGAACACAATTAGTTGATATAAAAGTACGATGATTTAGTACTTGAATAGCCCAACATCTATCAGTCGCTTCTTGTATTTGTAAATGCTGAATTGGGTACACACTAACTATTTATATTGTAGGATAAGAGTATTCATTTACTTTGGGGAAGAATTTTGAAGAATAAACTTGTGTCAGATTTGAATTATTCTTGCAGCTTTTGTATTTTAAACTTGTCTGGCTAAGACGTTTTCTATTGTAGAATTTGGTGGCAGTTAATGACTCGATTTTTTCTGTTGTGGTCGTTTTGTTTCTTTGTTTCCAGTGAATCCTGTTATCTGATATTACTATAATAACATTGAACCGATTAGTCACATTTAGCAGCAGATCATTGCTGACAGATCATACCTCAATGACGTGATATTGACTTCCGGAAGCGGAAAAAAGATTTCCGTTTAAACCAATTTCCGACGTTCCAACGAGATTTTCGTTTAAATTTTAACATGAGTATGTGTTTAAACAATAAAGGAACTAGGAAATTCTGCGAGATTTGTTGATGAAGGTATTATTTAGACATTTTCCCCGTATTATCTTCTTGCCCCCAGGTTCAGCGAAAACGTGTTCATAAAAAACGAAGAAATATTTACAATCTTCTCAAATTAACTTTAGCCTTTGGTTATAACTCATACTTGCCAATGTTAGTTTGGCTTCTTTGATTGCGAATAAAATTGAAATCCAATTTTGTGTCTTTTGAGGCACTTCTCTGAGACCAAATTTTCAGTACGTTCAGATATGATAGTAACTGGAGACCTACTGTAGATAAGGATGGTAGTTCTGTCTTTTGAAGATATTCTCAAGCCTTTTTAACACACGCACTTCAATCCAGTCATTTTCGTCACTCTAGTGCTACCTTAGCGACGTCATTGGCGTAGGATTGTTAATGAAATTTTGGATGTTGCCCGCCCCCTCTCCCCAATCAACTTTTTGAGAGCTGGTACTGTGCCGTCACTGCATTAGCAGCAAGCACAGAAGCTTTAAAATGACTAAAAATAGTCGAAGATGCTGCAGTTTATAGATTTTGTTGATGCGAATGTGAGCCTTTTTCATTTAAACTATAGGCCTACTGTAATTGTAGATTTCAAGTCATTTGTACCGAGGGGGAGGGGTAACCAATTATTACATAATTTAAGAGACAATCTACCTGATGATTGCCCTTGACTACAAGAACCAAAAGAAGTGAACATTTGGAAACGGATTGTTAATGCCAACCAAGTGGAGGGAAGCACAGTGATTAGAAACGACCTTGACAGTGATGGTAATAACAGCAAGCCCGAAATTCGTTGACATGAAGAAGCAGTGGGCGCAGGTAAACATCATCACATGTTTTGCAAATAAAATGTTTCCCTCTTTTGACCGTATTTCGCTTATAAACAGATGTTTCTTGTTCAAATCGATGACATGAGCTGCTGTCATTTTACAAGAAACCAGGGCTCAGTCTCCCCAAAATTCAGGAAACTCAAGGACTGGATGGGGCTGCTCTAAGACACCTAAAAAATCTCTCAAAGCGGTTTAGACAGTTTGTTAACGTGTTATTTCATGGCAAGGCTAACCTGGAACAGATGGTAGGCCTAGCCTAAATGAAGTGTGAATTTACTAACAGCAGTGTGACTAGCCCTCTCCGAGTATTCCACCCCCTTCTATTTGGTACCAGAGAATAAGAAACTGCTAAGATACTTTGAGGGCTCAAAAGCTCAATATTTTAAGAAACTTCCAGGGCTGGACGCTGAGCATGAGGCTCATGATGAGGTAGTTTCTTATAAAAAAAATAAGTGTACACGCCACATCGATCACGTAACGTTACCTGTATGTATATGAAATTATACCAACTATCCACAGTAACGATTGTAACACGAACACTTGCAATCCATTTGACGATTGAAATGGAAAATAATAAAAATGGAGAAAAGGGAATGTGACAGAGGTGGGATTCGAACCCACGCCTCCAGAGAGACTAGAGCCTAAATCTAGCGCCTTAGACCACTCGGCCACTCTGCCTTCGACTGAGGAGGAAGAATATTGTCAACATATAAGTTGAATAGGTGCCAAGGAATGCTTTCTCATGTGGTATGAATAACATGAACTGCATATCTTACACAACCTCCGAAGGAAACAAATACAGTTCCTCGTCAGATTAACCTCCGAATTTGATTAAGGCTGGTGCATGTTTTTCATCTTGGTCGTAGTGATCAAAAATTTATTTCTTATGAAGCAGCTGTGTTATCATTCAGCGTGAAATCTCACAGCGACATTTTCTTTACATTCTATTAAAAACGAGTATGTCATAATCGAGATTGAAAGTCACTGTGCAATTGATTCACTTGAAGAACAAGGTTATGAAATCAAAAGCGTTCCGAAATTCACCATTCTAGTCTACAATAGGCCTACTCAGAATAGAATAGTCCAAGCCTGTACCCATCCTCTGAAGCTCCCTGTTGGAATGTTACAAAAGTACATTCCCGGTTTAATTTTTATTAGAAGTCAATGCGTTAATGAAGCCGGTTATTGAAAATGAATCTTGCAGTGTAAATTTTCTCTTACCATCAAGTGTGAAATTTGCCGAAGCCCATCAACTTATTGAGTACTATAATGATGACGTCATACAACCTTTTTTCCAAGGAATCTTAAGAAACTGAATCAAAACGATGAACCTGCACCAAATAGCCGTATATAAAATATGTCGTTGAAACGGTCACGAAGCTGGCCCTCTAAGAGAGGGGAGGGGGCGGTTGGGATTTCCAAAATATGAAAGGGGGCGGTCATGATATACTACAGTGAAAAATAGATATGCCGATCAGAATGTCAGGGGGCGGGCGGAGTACGCTAGCAAATTCTCTCAAGGGGGCTGCGCCCGCCCTTGCCCCCTCACCTTCGTGACTGCGTTGAAATCTCCTATCAACTGCGAAAAAGGGCTATTTGAAACAGTACCGTAGCCAGGGGGATGCTTGGTATGCTTAGCATCCTCTAGAAGTGGACTTCAAGGTAAAATAGCATCC
>JAAAKM020001148.1:1160-15129 GCA_010016025.2 Alatinidae sp. Z8VKAUB7J3 | reverse complement strand
AAATCGTTTCCTTTTTGCTGACATAACCACGTATCTGCTGATTGCAAAGTGAAAATGATCAGCAAAAACAAATGAAATGATTTGTTCATGGTCGATTACAATTAATTATGTTTGAAATGGAATGAAATTTGAAAAAGAAGAAAGAATAGACTCTATTATGACGTCATTAATTAGTCATAAATGACTCCATTACTGGCTTTCATCTCTATTCTTCCCTATAAACTTGCAAAAAGTGTCAATGAAGTCAAAAAATTCAATTGTCACGTTTTTTGTAAGATCATAGGTCTTGCCAACAAAAAGTTCGTAAAAGCAAAAATAACGATTGTCATGAGCTGAAAATTGACAGAAATATGCTAAATAGAAATAAACTGTAAGTCAAAAACAAAAAAACTTGTTTTTGAATAGATATAAAAATATAAAAATAGCTTTTGAGAAACTTCAAAAGTTTGAGCGGTGGGGTAATTTTACCATACTCCCCCCGCCCCCCAGGCGGGAATAGGATTAAATCGTTTGATTAGCTCACTATTCAATCCGTAAATTTATCTTCTACTATCTGTACAGCGTTGCTGTAGGGCGTATTCAGTAGGTATAGTTTGACTGCAATAGCACTTCAGTTAGACACAGCATGGCTGCTGCATGCACGAGTCACGGCGTTGCTTCTGAGAATCCATTCCTCAGGTTTTTGCTCGCGATACTGTCAATTTTTGTTGGTATTTATATATTTCAATTCACGAGAGATAGCATTTAATTGATATAGATCGCTAACCGTGACTTGTGTCTTTGTTCCTTCCGTCACGTCCTATCTTTGCAAACCTTACAGTCTCTAATTGATTTATATTTCAAAAATAGAATAACTTTGCTGTCTGACTTCGGGCAAAAATCGACTGAGTAAGGACTTCCGATGACGCATGCAAAAGGAGCAGGCAGATTCATTTCATCTAGGCTAAGTATCCTAAGAAAGATAGCCCTTGCTTTACGCTGGTGGTAAATCCTTTCATTTGATCAATTCAAATGATTTTGATAATCCAACGTTTAGATGTTTGATCAATTTTACAGTCATTATCTAAAGAAGGATATTACGAGTTAAGCATCCTTTTCTCCCGTGTTACCTGCACTGCAAGAGCAGATACTGATCAATCAAAATGAAAATGGAAAAACACGATACCAAACTGTGACTTTTTGAAAGAACTAGGTCTAATCAGGCCCTTTGAAAAAACAAGTTCGATGTGATATTGCATGATTGGACCCCTTGCGGCTGAAAGGTCTGTCAGACAAATAAACTATGGCTAACGAAGACGCAGAACTAAATGATGTAAACTTTGTAACCTTTGTTAGACAAGTTAAAATAGAAAAGAGAATGGCAAGTTAACTGATTGTATTATATTATTCAGTCTTGTTTTGCCCTAGTAGATAACACTGAACACGATTTATATACTTTCTCAATATATTTAACATTATCCACAATTTTTAAAAAGTCTGATGAAACGGATGTTTGACGCTGTCTCTTAAAGCTTGTGGCAACTTGCCCCATACTGGGATTAGTTGTCATATAGCACCATCCACTATCACGTACTGTCTGACTACGGCAAACAGTTGAAATGATTTTTTTTAAATAGCATTTTCAGGATGCAGTACGTACTTGTGATCTGGTACCATATTTACTATTCCCTTTCAACAATATATTGCAATGCTTATAATTGTTTTGTGAGATCTAGATACAGCAACTGATACAATAGCAAAATAATGACGATTAATACTATTTTGACGTCTATTGATAAACCTGCCCATCGTAACATGTCTGCTAGCGTTATGGTTTTATCAAACAAGCTATTCCTATTAAGATGATCAATTGATACACCAGTTCTTATAGGTATGACCTACTACATTATTAATTGTCGGCAACATTTTTTATATTTATAAATGTCATCAATGAAGTAAAAAAATGTCCAAAAATCGAACATAATCAAAGAAGTTGATACAAATTGGACTTATCGAAAGTTGATATAGAAACAATTTTGGATTAATAACAAGGCCATTGCAGGACGCTTCAGTAGTTATGTTTTCCCTTCTCTCCTGGTTAACTTTACTCATGGAACTGATAACAGTTTCCTCTGATAAGCAAACAGAAAATGTTTTATTTAAACAATTTCACACTTTAAAAAATGTAAAACTAGATTACGCTATTTTTAAGAAGGAAAAGACTCAAAATGTATGGCAGTGTGCACTGGAATGCGCTAAATTGAAACGTTGCAAATCTGGTAACTTCCACGATGTTGGTAAATTATGTGAGTTTTCTTCTGGCACCTTGGAGAATAATACAGAATCAGAAAGAAATAGTCCTGGATACATACATATACTATTTAAGGTAAGGTATTTAACGTAATGCATCTAAAATATGGAAATATTGACTAATAACTTATTGACAGTAATAATTCAACTAGCCTTAAAATTAGCATCGTTTTTTCATATGTAACCATTAAAATGTTATTGTTCCTGTTTTTTAAACTCTTCTGTCCCACCTCAAAATATATTTTTATTGATGGGAATACCTAAATTAAATTAACCACGTAGCACCTGAAAGCAACATGCTTTCTTACCTTGTAAATAAATTTGCCCTCTCTCCTGTTCTACTCTCTTTTGCTGTCTTTCCGTGGTGTCTGAGTCTACGTATAATTTTGTTGGCAGTATCATACGGATTATATCGGCTCAATAATTCTATTTTACGGGCATTGTATCTCTAGGCTCACAGTTTGCCATTCTATCAATCTGTGAAGGGTAGGTTCCCGATCGTTGCTGTTCTCCCGTCGTCACTTCACAATTTCATGCTGATTCTCTACTCTAAAAGTGCCAGGTGAAATTAATGGCTTAGTTCTACACATGCTTGTTACTCGGAGATCGTGATTTAGTACCACCGCAAGACGCCAACGAATCACTTCCAGCATCTTCTATATGATAACTTTCTTCTTATTCGTCAGGGGTTAATATTATTATTATTAAATCTGCCTCATTCTTACCCTAATTATTGGAACCGTCTGATATACATGCACTCTATGAAATCCCTGAAATCAAATGAATAATTTTCTTTTTATAGTCGTACTGAAATCTCTCTACGTTAGTGATTTTTGGCCTCAGTCGTTATTTTAGTAATAGTGATAAGGTTGCATCAAACTAACTTTGGTAAATTTGTAAAGGTAGTGATTCGTACTTTGTGTTGAATGTTTTCGTTCTTCTGTTTTCTTTAGCTATACGTATTGTTTCGAATAAAAACTCCTGGCAAAAATCCTTTCTTTCCACAACGCCTGTAGATGTTTTATGGAAGGAAGGTACACCCTCTTTTCTCTGGCAAAGTATTATTGTGTACTCGAAATTAAAGTGCGCTACTAATAGTACGTGGAAGCATTTGTTAGATTATATGCAATACATCTATCTATGGGAGAATTTGGAACCGATGCTTCCTGTTGTATAGAAGTTCCTATTTATTGGTTTGATTTTGTTTCAATTCTGGGGGCCTTTTTTGAATATATTCTTTAATATGTAGTATATTTTTGTTTGAAAAGTATAGTCGTAAACCAGATTTCCATGCTATACCATGATGGCTTAAGGGGACATTTCCCTGCGTTTAGAAGACTCAAGAAAGATTTGTCACTAGTGGGGTTTGCAGCCATAAAATATTCACTTATGGTATGCGCCCTACCAACTAAATGAATTGAATCCTGCCAAAGATGTTCTGGAAGGTTTACATTTGCACCAAACGGTCATATTGAGAGATACGTTACTAAAATATACAAATACTTCCATCCACATCTCAATCATAGGTGCGAGGGGTTATGGCTTCGGGGACCTCAACAGGTAAAAAGAGAATGTAGGTAGTACTAGAACAGCATTTAGAATTAGGTTCAACAATTACAAAGAAGCTAGTCGTACGTTTGGATAAGGTTAGAATTTGCATAGTTAAGAGGAGGGCCAGGTATTTTTTCAAAGAAACGTGTCGGAGCTAACGTTTGTGACTGATGCTTTTCCTAATACAAACCGCATTCCTATAAACTGAAACATTGACTAATAATGTAAGAACGTTACAAACAAATCTTTAGTTGAAAAAAGTGGGAAATGCCTTGAAAAATACCACCAGTTTAAATTAAAAGCGTAGAAGCCCGTAATTATTTCTAAATATTAGTTTTTCGAAAAATAACTGATTAATTCTTGATAGACGAAGCCGGGTCACCATAAATAAATATATTTGTCAATTGATTGATAGAATAACAAGGATATCAAAAGCTTGAAAAAAGAGAGCCAGATTTTAACATTTACTAATTTCCATTACATATGGAACAAAAGATCGAAGAGACTGGTCAAAGATATGAACTTATTTGTAGTTTGACTGAATTAACAACGACTACCCAAGTAGTACTGATGATACAAAAGTTTCTGTTATGTTTTAAGTGTACAAGTCGGTGAATTTCATGAGGCATCGTCGCTAAGTCCGACATACAGGAGTTTTGTAGGCATTAGTTTAAAGTGATGCCTGGGTTGGGAGGACACTGGTATCATAAAAGTGAGAAAACAGGGGTCACCAAATATCATAATATATTTATCCCAGTTCAGATGCATTTTCCATTCCTAGCTCAAAGTAAACATAGTTCACAAAGCTGTTGTGTATCACAGCTTCCAATGTCTTCCAACACAGTGAAGTCAAGAGGGGAAAGGATAAAAGAGAAGAAGAATGCAGAATTAAGCACCCAGGTGCAAACTCTGAGAAACGCCTTAAAGTAACAAAAGAAGGAGGTCAATACGATTCTGAATTGGTACACCATTAACTCTTAAGTATTTAGCCACTGTCATTGATTTTTGTTTAAAAGTTTCAAGGATTTCTTGTGTTCTGTCAGAACGTAATATATTATTGCAAACTTTTCCATGAGTTTTTACGTCGTGTAAAGAGCAAACATAGACTTGACAATAACTATTCGTATAACGCAAAAAAAATGTACATTTATTTGTTTTATTTACAGTCACTTTCCCAATGTCAAAACAATGGTACATATTACGAAAATAAAGAATCTAACAATGGCCAGTGCAAATGTCCTAAGACTAATCGCGTGCGTCGCGTAAGTGGACGTCTCTGTGAGAAAGTACTTCGTGAGTATATGGCATTTTTGCCTTTTCTAATATATACGACTCATGTAGAAGACACTTGTCAATGATGCATAGTGACGTGTATTTGGGGGAATAATATTTACCTTGATACGATTAAATAATGATACGATTTCGTAAGTTAAGATATTATTACTTACAGCAATCATTTGCTTATATTGTTGTAACAACAAGGTATACTGATTTTACTGCATTGAGTGATGACGTTTCAAAAATTTGGACCAGTTGCTTAATTTAGTATGTAAGCTGTTACTTGTTATCAAAATGCAATTGATTATGATTTGGTTTGTTTTGCAAGGATTTTCATTTCGGAAGCCGTGTCCCCTGAAAGTCCTCGGTTTTATGGCCAGTGAAGGCCAGGAAGAGGAAAGGGTTTTTGTTTAAAGTTGTTGTTCTTTGCTAACTTAAGGTCTATGTTTTTGTTTAGTTTTTATTGTAACTACGCGTTGCTAAATGAACTTTTTATACTAAAAGCAACTTTTAATAATACAAGCAAACAATTTCATGATTTAACGTTTATCGTCGTGACAAACGTTTACGCCTATCATCTGCACTCAAAGATAGTGTGAAAATCCACTACCCTCCCAAAGCTGCGTCCAATACATTTAATCTAATCAAATTTAAAAAGAACAGCATTGACAAGCAGTTATATTACGTGTCGAAAAATTAAAGCTTTTCGTTTTGGCTCTCTCTGATTATTACGCCAAAATTACAATACAAAAAGATTTCCATCCCTTTTTTATCCTCTTAATAACAATGACATTTTTAATATAATTTTTAATGTGTGTTTCTATTAGAACCTTACCAGAAACTTGATAACAAGCTACAATTTAACAAAAGTATTTAGAAGAGACCTAATATGTGATGCAGTGGCAAGATATTTATGATATGGGGGGAGAGGGGTTGAGTATCCTTGCAGATATCTTGTTAGAAGAAACACAAGAGAAATTTTTTGTCTACGTTTGCATTTCAGATCCTCTCGTCTCAAAAATAATTGCGAGTGAAAGCCTAGTAGCGTTTATCATTAGCTTAAACGATAAATTTGTATAGCGAAAATAGATTTAATAACTACATCTGTTAACTTTCAACTATTGTCCCAAAATATCTCTAGGGCGCACCACACCATGAGAAATTGCTCATGATTATGATTAACATAATCCATATAATCTTATGATTATTCCTTTTTACTGGAGTACGATTTATTGTCCGGTGTGACCCTAATGATGAATACTAATTTTGGGATAAATTTTCTCTATTCTATATAGGAGGATTTTCATCAGCTCATGTATACCTCAATTTTGACGAAACAAAATATATGGGCACCAAGACGTATGTTGGTGATTATGAAATGAATTCCTTTGATAGGGAAGGAAACACGATCGTGTTTTCCAATGCTAGAAGAAAGAAAGTTGCATTTGTTAAAGGAACTGCAAAATCTGGATTCGATTTCAGCTCAAAGAAATTTCCATCATGTGTAAGGTATTAACAAATCAAATTTTGCTAATGACAATGGCAATGGTCATTTATTCTTTATATTCCATAAGACATGTATTAATATAATTTTACACTGTTTTGCGTAAAAGAAAATATAAAAATGCCTTTTTCATAGGAAACACCATTTTGGCCAGCTTGAATACTTCATCAGCATCAGTTTGGGGGCATAATACATTTGTTGAAATATAACGAGAACATTGGCTATATTAGATTTTTTACGGAGTGAGATAGGGCGTGTCATGCCACCAGACGTAATCGCCTTCTACAGTGAAGATATTTTAATAAGCAAAAGTGGCATGGCAGCTTTTAAAGTTGAAGGGCGAATGATGAGCAACATACGCTGTGGTGATGACAACACCTCGATGGTATCAAATGAAGGAGACCTGAAGAAGATTGTTGATCAAGTGGTCATTTCTAGTGCACAGTATGGCCTAACAGTTAACAGCAAAAAGACATACACAATAGTCCTCATTACGGGCAGGGAGACACCATTATGCTCCATCAAAGTTGAAAGCTCAAATCTCAAAATAGTTGCAGATTTAATAACACGGCGGTACTTTAAGTTCAGATAGATTTAAGGCCAGAAAGAAGTCATGAAAACAATAATACGAGGTAAAGCTAAGTTCATGTTTCTCAGATCAGTATTAACCAACATAAAGCTAGTAACTGTTACAAAGATTTGGCTGTTAAAATTATATGTAAGGTAAGTAGTGAAATATGGATGCAAAACTTGGGCTGTTGGAAAAGAACTGGAAAGGCTAATTCACAGCTTTGAAATGGGGTGTTGTTAACGAATGGAAAGAATTGGTTGGACAGAAAGAATATCAAATTTAGATGTTTAAGGCAGATGGAAAAAAAACGTGGCATTGTTGCCACCGATCAAGAAAGCAGACCTAGGTCTTGTTGGTCATGTTTGCCATGCTGGTGGATTGAAAAACTTTTTTATTAACTAGAATGATAGGAAACCGTGCAAGTGGTAGAAAGAGGCACGCACGGATATAATCAAGGACTGGGTGGGGAACAGAGGATTGGATTGAAGTACTAAGATCAATACAAGAAAGAATGAGATGGAGGACCACCATTGCCAACGTCGCAAGATAAATCACTTGAATAAATGACTTTTTTATCGTGGGATGCCAAGATCGTCCCCGTAAATTTGGAGTAAATAATCAAGATCCTCGGCATAAGGCATTTGAGTGATGGACTTTAAAATGACTTCCCATAATGATGTACACCTTTGTTTGTCCTCTTGGTCAAAATCTTTTTCAATGCGACCGAATTGGGGTTAAATTGTTTGCTTGTTAGCTCTTGCACTTTAGGTTCAGGTTCCATGTAAGTTGTCACAGATGAGGCTTACAGGCTATTTACTTCGAAACAATAAATGAACTTGAAAAGAACAATAAATGGGTGAAACAATAAATCATAGCACAAATAAGAACTTATTTGTGCTTTAAAATAAGAGATGTTTCTTCTGTTAGAGTTATTTAGATGCCACATTGTTTTGTTCGATTGTATCACTGTGAACACAGTGGATAATTTAGTTTATTCAGTTAAGAGTTACAACCTTGAGTATGATGTCAGCGTGTATTGTTCTATTAACAATTTACGTAGGCATAGTCTAAATATAACCTAAGATAGGAAAATGCTCAGTTCGATGACGGTAGAAAAGTAGCAAGCACGTTGTTTACCGAGGTAGTGCTTGTTAATTTCAGGTGGCTGGCTTAAGTTGTTGGGCCTACCTAAAACTTGGTGGGTTTTCATGACCTTTCTTAATCAAAGTTTGCAATCATCCTTTTGGCAAAAATGAGCACTTCTGGCACAGAAAAAATGGTAGCTAAGAATAAGCACTATCCAATTAGCTAGAAAACATGTTTTGTTTCTTGACACCAAAAATCGTGTTGACCATTGTTATCTATGTTGGTATTGCTAGTAGATAGTAATTCTTTTTCCTAAAAATTTATTTCTAGAAATATTGAACAGTGTACCTATGGTTTTAGCGTATCAGTATGGTTCAAACTTATTGATCTAAAGTATGGAAGTATGACAAGGCACTATCATCCTTTTGTAGCAACAGGCACTGGATCGTATACTGGATTATTTTTGGACTATAATGTACAGTCCAATTGTTTTGATTATCACATCACAATGACTAAGAGAAGAACATCACAAATAATACCAATACCAATAGCTCAGCTTATTAAACATTGGAATTTGGTTACTGTCGTATACAGAGATGGAAAACATATCTTTTACTTGAATGGAAAACGAAAAACAGGAACAACGGTAATTGCTATTGAGAAAATTTTTTTGACTGTACGATAAGTACCTACAGCTTTCAGATACTTAGTTATGGTTTTATCTAAAGAAATTTAATTGTTCAATAAACTTGTTTAATGAGGGAACATAATCAAAAACTGTTTGGCCTACGGCGTCATTATCATGGGACGCTTACATTTGCCTTTATAATGCGTTTGAATGTTATTTAATGATGGGTAAGATTTTACATCGTCTACTGTGAACCTCCGCTGCTTTTTGTAGCACTTTCATTTACAAGAGTGGAAATATTAAAACAGTTATTCAATTGCTAAAAACCTTTCTGTCTAACTTTTAACTCTCCAGTTGCATTATTAAGCTTCTTGAGCTCTCATGCCCTTACTGTAGGCGATTGTTGGTCTCCATGATAACTCTCTCTATCTGATATAACTTACTATATTTAGCGCATTCCTTTAAAACGTTTTAATTTGACTATGTATAGAGTACCTCTGATTATGGTACCCATTTTTACATTTCTACACCGACGCCTGTTTACTTCCATAAACAGGACCGTCAAGAGCTCCACTAAGAAGTCTCTAGCTTTATAATCTGCACGTTCTTTGACCCTCGGTGTCCTCGACAGTCCCTCTGTTTTGTCCTGAAGTCTTGAAAACGGTGTAGGGTCCAGTATGATTTACTTTTCACGCCTATATTTTCTGAACCTCTGTCAGTGTTAGTGACCTAAGGACTATTTAGGAGAAATATAATTAAGATAAGAAGAATTCAAGTATAAGAAACTTAGCAATTGAACTGACGCTGCCTTGGTATGATCAACATTGCTTACAGCGACTTCTTATAAATCAACAAAATAATCTCTCCCCGTACAGTTATCGATGAAACGACTTCAGACTATACAGTAAAGCGAGTGGGGTTTTTTCTTTATTTAATTGTTACTCTGTTGAAAATTGCCAATCCACTTCTATGTAGGTGTCTAACTTACAGAACAGCATAGTTTCTGTCTTGAATGTACCCTGTGCCAGTCCAAGTAACAATCACTGTGCAACTGTAAGGACCTTTTCCTCTAAGAGATTTCCTTTGGTTACCTAAAACAAGTCATTTGTTAAAACTTCTGTTGCCATTTCATACACTCACTTTAGATTTCCTTTGTGATTTGAAAGATTTAACATGCTGTAGTTATTCCTTTCTATAACATTTAATATCGATTACAGAAATCAACTGATTTTAAAGGACGTGTTAACGCAAACCCTACGATCCACGTTGGTATAAACTTAGGACATGCTAATTCTTTCTTCTACATTGGTGATATTGGACTTTGGAATTTCGGTTTTTCTACATATGAGGCGCTCTCTTTGTATCAAGGTAGGTAAATATAATCAATGCATATAGAAATCTTCTATCTTCAGGTATCTAAATTGTATTATTCCTTTACCTATTGACTGTTATTTTATCTATGCATCATTTTTGACTCTTGACAGTATGAAGGGACGTTTTCCGCCCACCTCCACGCAACATCTCAGGAACTGCTAAAGCTATAGCTGTGTAACTAAGTATAAACATTAATTGGTCTCATTCTACACGAAATGAAGGCTTTTTTAAAGAAAAAGGACGTAACACTTTGTGACAGATGTTGACTTAGATATGTTTGCCTCATGGGCTTCTAAATGATAGCATCTGGATTGGAAAATGTAGAGTGTACAAGGTAACGCCATGTTTTGTGTGTACTCGAGTCACTTTGATTTCTACCATTTCTCCCTTTATAACTGTTACATATTTTGAAATACAAGTTAGAAAGAGAAACAGGAATCGTTAAAACAAGTTGCTATAATTTTATCACATTTGCTGGGTTGGGGTACCGGGTAGGAGCAGTGACCAAGAAGTCAATCATTATATATTTTTATACATATTATACATATTATATATATATGTATATACAATAAAAGGTTATGTGCAAGTATGTGTATGTGAAAGAGAGTGTGTGTTTTATAATTAACATGGTTCTTACTTCTGTCTTTACACAATTGCTGCAATGTCCGCCCAAATTGTATTTTCCTTTACTGCCTTTTTCCGTTATTAGATGAAATAAAGAAGGAAACGTTGTGACCATGGCCGTGCACATGATATGGCATATAAGGATTTCATTTCCAAAGATCTATTTTCATTTGTAAAAACAATATGAATTACCTTTGCAGGGTCGTGTGATTGTCTCTTTTCATCTTATATTTTGAAACGTTCTTATCAAATGCGTTAATGATGTCTCATGAGAAACCTCTTATTATGCAAGCCTAAATATAAACTCTTTTAAAAACAAAATATATGTTTAACGTATTTTCTCAATTTACTACAAACTAATATCAGTAAACTGTACGCATTTATTTCTTTCATAATTTATGCCATACGCAATATTCATTTCCGATGCAATTTTTGACTTCTCTTGGAATAGCCACATTTGATAGTTATATTTGATAAAATCTTATGATACTTTGGATGCGATTGAAGTCTTGAAAATGCCTACGATAATGAATAAACATCGTGTTACCAAAGGAAAGATTAACTGTTAAGGAGGCTTATAATTATATTTGAGGTTAACTTAAACAATAACGACAAAAATGTGAATTACACAAAGTTATTTTAAGTTAACCTCTTAGCAATCTTTTCTCTCTTGTTTGGGATAGGCTTCACGTTCAAACTAATGTGGGGTTAATTTGGTCTCTACGTTATTCGAATTGACCTTTCGACAATTTGCGGAATGACCATGTAAGAGCACATCGCCTCAGTGATGCAATATATTGCCCCTATTTCCTACCATTTATGCAACCCTCATCCTTTCTTTACCGATCTAACTGGTTAAATTTCTTTTCACTAAATTTCTGTCCAATTGTAATTTTAAGTTTATGAAGTTTCCGATAATAGAACGGATAAGTCTTTACGGCACCCAGGTCTTCACAGGGTTTCTTTAATCTTGTACATGTGAAGAAATATATTTTTTTATAATACCTGCTTTCTTCAACATTCCATTAACGTATTTCGTATTCTCTTTAGTCTATCAAGGTCTGCCCTTGCTTTTCCTACCTATCTTTACCAAAAAATGAGCTTTTAAACCATTCCCGTACATGAGAGCAAGGGGTCAATAATTTTAGGCCAGTTTAATGTGTTTTACCCTTGTACAAAAATTTGAAATGGAAACACTTTTGGCAATGTTTTAATTTCACCTTCTCCAAGTATTTTCTTTTGGAAAAATTCTTATTTGTAAAGTCATATATTATAGAGATCAAAAACTCTAATTTTTCTTAAAATAAGTTAAAACCCTTGTTTTGTCTCATTTTCATATTTTAATTTTATTTAGTATTTTATTGCATACTTAAAAGTACACGTCATTTGCATTTCATGTAAATATTACCTTGTGCAAATAGTTGTTTAGGACCGTCACTTTTTGTAACTTTTGTAACACGTAATAATTTGGAGTACTCTCGTCACCCTTTGTTAAAGTAGACTTAAAATTTGTAAATCATTTCTAGAAATGAAAAATGTAGCACTTTTTAAGCATTCGTTATGTATGGTTTTGTCATAAAATGTACATTTGTCATGATATTGTGTGTTTTTCGTTCTTTGACTTTTCTGACAAATTTCTTTCACTGCGGAACCATTTTATTTTTCTAAAAAGGTTGTCATGGAGTCTCCAATTTTAGTCGCAAACAGAATATGTGTGTACAGTGGAGTATAAATTTTCACAAAGAAAAGTAAGAGAAAATGTGGAAAGGCCAATTGTGCCAAGAAGATGCAACATTGTATTAACATTGTAAAGCACTTATATAGTAATAGAATCATCATGAAAATTCTAAAAAACAATTAAGAAAAGTTATATCAAAACATACGAACGTTGGCTCAATAGATATGAGCCAAAATGGCGATAGTGTCGTAACCACCCTCAACTAGGCTAAACGAGATGATAGTTTGTAACAGAGGATTTGATAACTTTCTATACAAATGACCTGGATAATATTTTAATTATGCAGTATGTAACCTATAGGTAATACCATTTTGCTTCTTATGATTTGTTTGATTTAAGTTAATAACTTTGAATCTTTTTCTAACACGCATCTTTCTAAATCCTGCTGCAAATGTCGGTTAGTGGTACAAAATTTGCATATAAAGTTAAGTACCGAATTCACTTTGCCACAAGTTTTTGCTATGGAGTAATCTACGGAATTGTATGGAGTGAAGTAAGAAATGTTTCAGTTAAGAATTGAAAGAAAACGGAAAACCAAAAAACGCCGTAGGGAATAACAGGTACGGGAGCGACACATTCTCTATAACTCGCGTCATTGAAAATTACTTACGTTGTGAGCAAATTCTCTTTGTCCGGGCACAAGCTTTCTTGTATTTCTGAATGCGGCTTTTAAAGTTGCAAGATGAAATAGAAATCGTGCTTTAACTAATGGACTAAATGAATCTTCTTTATAGTTGTCTTCTTCATGTTTTCTTCTGTCCAAGATAATGACCGATGAAGTGTCCAGTACATTTGTGACTACTGTATAAAGGCAATGTTTTCTTAAGTATTGATCGTGACGAAGAGTTTTCCCATGGTACAGGATTCATCCCAGAAGCTTCTCCCTGTAGCCCACAAAGACGCACTGCCTGTCATTGACAACCGTTTAGTAATTGAAAAATTGACATTTTATTTATGCGTATTTATGCAGTAGATTTTCTATGCACAATGACGGGCGTGGTACATAATTTTAAATTGACATTCATATGTGGCCATGTGAAGTAAAGCAAATATCTGGCTTGGTTAGATTTCGCCAAAAGTAAAAACATTTCATAACCCTATAACTAGAGTTACGTTAAATAGAAATGTCTTCATTAATCATAATTCATTTTTTCTTCCGTTCTTTACTTCAATATTCAGTTTCGGTCTCTTAAAAGAAACTATACAAGAGCCAGATACATGGTCTTAATAATGTTTTATCTAAACGTGATCCACCTGCACATAATGAAAACAATTTAGCTTGCTTAATTTTTATTGGCGGATGAAATTCAACACAATCTTAAGTTA
>JAAAKM020001147.1:0-15129 GCA_010016025.2 Alatinidae sp. Z8VKAUB7J3 | reverse complement strand
CTTTTGACTTGTTTTCATATTTGTTTATTTCTTACGAGTTCTTAGAGAATTCCTTGATGAAAAACGTTGATTACTTGCGTCATGCCGTACAAATAAGTACAGAATCGTTATTGCAAGCATCCCTTATAAAAGGCACGCCTTCCTGTTGATTAATCAATGTCCGTATCCTCTTATCAAGATTGCTATTGTCAACAATCTAGTTTATTTCCTCCCCAGGATGTCTAAGATGTGGTTTTTGGCTTGCCTGATTGACGCTTCCCGGAATCCTATCCAGAACTTTACAATTCTTATTGTAATTGTTACTACACTGACTCTTTTTTATAAGAAATCTTTTCATAAGAATCATGAGGCTCGAAATCCTTAAAATCTAAGAATATTTTAAGAATTACCCTAAGCCCATATGATATGAAAAATAAAATTAAAAATTCCTTTATCTTGTGGTGCAAAGACTTAAGGCTCCTGTCGGACAGGAAATGTTTTCATCCGAAAGATTTTCCAAGGAGAGTTTCTACTCAGAATTCAAATCGATGGAAGATGAATTGCCTATCAAGAAAGAAACCAATTTAAATTGAGTCAAGTTCCTGATAAGAAGGAACCAGTTCCACACTGTCAGCAAAATTGAGAAAAATTTATGAATCATTTAAGAATATTTAAATTTAAATTATATCGGGATGGCCGTTCACGATTTCTGGTTTGTTCATGCGTAATTCCTTCGATCCCGGAGTAGTCGTTTTAATAACGCCGACCTCTTGCGTAAAACATAGCTATTACTTCGAATGTTTATAGCAGTCAGAAACTAATTTGAATGGGCTTCTACTTAATATTTCTCCCTTTTCATTTTGAAAAGAAATTGAGCATGCTAAATATTAAATTCATGTTGCTGGTTGAAAATCTTCACTACACATGATTACTTATGAAGAACCTGACTTGAGAAAGATATGAACTCTGCTGTGTTTCATCGTACCAAGGTCCAAAAGTCGGGCATGACTGAGATGGCAAACGCGCATAAGCGTCGCGAGTGGCTGCTATGTGTCATACTTTCTAGGGAGTGGATCAGGAAGGAAGATCTACAGCAGGCTTGAGCTGTGAGGTAAATGTCACTTTTAAAGAACATCTGTCGTGAGTCACGTCGGGGTCACCAATTATATGTTACGTGGTTGATGTGTTGTGCATAACCTATAGGACTTCGATACGCAATGGTAGCGTCAAGACTGTTATATCCGCGGCAACGAAACTAGCGTATACAACTAAAATCGTTACCAACAGCTTTGTTGAAGTCGAAGTGAAAGTGTGTTTTTGATTTACAAGATCGAGTTTTTATATATAGTTTAGAACAATCAAATGATATCATAATTACAAATAGAAAGAGAGAGGAAATCCCTATTGCGCAGTGGTTACATCATTTTGCATTGGATGATGCAAGATTCACGACACATTGGAATGTGCCTAGCATGTAAGTTTGAAAACGTAAGTATGAGACATTGGCAAAGTCGAGTTGCTTAGGATTGTGTCTTGTCTGCATATAAGTATAATTTTAATATAATTAAATATAAGCATCAAATAAGAAAATAAGGAGAAAGTACGAGATTAACAAGATGAAAAGATAAAGAATGTAATGACTGTGTACATGTTGTGTACTTAGGAGACCAGCGGCGTAGCAAAGCCATCTTTGTTGGGTATGCTAATTATGTATGAGCATTTTCTAGGGCATGCTCTATGAAAAAATTTGCTGGTTTTTGGCACTTCCCCTGGGCAATCAGAGAATGGTGTGTAAATATCGTATGTTTGAAAAAGATGTGGAACAGGGTAAAGTTTACAAAACATGCAGAAAGTCCATGTGGAAATTGGTTCAATACAATTCATTGAGTGTGAAAACAGAAAACAGCAATGGAACATTTTTTTTACTCCAATGTATCTTTAAATTTAGAGATAGACTTAAACCAGGGTACTCTACCTTACCTTGAAGTCCTCTCCTAGGGCATGCTTAGCATACCAAGCCCCCCCCCCTCTGGCTACACCACTGTAGGAGACTATCAAATATCTGTGTAGATTTCTATAGTTGTAAGGTCGTCTTGCTACGCTGCTTGAACAAACTTTGGTCTTAAAATAGTGCTGTGCAATTTACGACTCACTCTGAGTACATGCTGGGAAGTACTTCTTAAAACTAAAAATGTCCTCTTGTCTCTAGCCTCAAGAAAGTAATGACCTGATATTTAAGAGAGTGGACGCGCATATATTATTTATGTAAATGTTTTGGTTATGATACAGCTTATTAATAGCCACAAAGGATGCATCCTTGTAGGTATTGCAGGGGACCACTGAAACACCACCCTAAACGTATGGAAAAATGCAAATCGCAGACATTTGTTTAAATCTAATGGTGAACGAGGTTTTGTTTTTGTTTTATGTTTTTGACATTGTTTGAGGTTGTTCCCATAGTTCAGACATGTGTACGACTTTCCGGTACCGATAGGAAAAATGTTTATAGTCTAATTGAGAATTGACTGACAATGTCTAGATTTTATCATGATGATAATCGTAGTCATGGATTCATTCCGAGAATAACTAGAATAGCCACAATGTGTTAAAGTTGTATATTGTAATAAAATATTAGAGAACTTATGAGGGTAAAGTTATATTCCATCATCTATGTATTTATCTCCAAACAAAGAAAGTTGGGTTTATAATGTTTTGGATTTGTTTCACGCTTATAATGAAGACTAGGATAAGCACTTTCCATACACCTTACGTAAGTTGTTCCACTGATATCGAAATATCGTCGGCCTTCCAACAGGCTGGTATTTCCATAATTTGTTGGATAATTTTCAAATAGGTGATATCTTTCTTTGATTAAAATAGCTTCGGTTATTAAAAGTTCTGTTGCCTCCTCGGAACAAAATAAAAACTTCATGGTGTTTCTTATTTGGCGAACATTCATTTCTTGTGTGTTCTTTTGAGTGTTCTTTTATGGCGCAGTTGTAGGAAGGCTGCTTGGCCCTTACCGATAACTCGTTCGTTGTGTATCCGATATACCTGCTGGCGTTACATCCAGCCCCGGGGCACGTGTATCGGTAAACGGTATTGGAAAGATAACCTATTGTTCTGGAATTTTTTGACAAATACGTTAATGATTATATACACTTCACATTTCTAAAGGAAGATGTTTGCTGCATTTTTTCTGTGTACGGGAGACAATTCTGAATTGACATTGTACTGAGCCTACAGGGTATGTAGTGTTCGTGGGAAATTTGGAGTAAAATACTCTTCTAAAAGGCGTAATACCGAAGTAGTTCTGATGGTTGACAGACTTCATGTGAAGGCTCAAGACGTAATGTTAAGGCATATCATCAAACAGACAGTAAAAATCACTTCCCAAAGTAAACTGTCCCTCTTGAATTATCCACTGTTTAAACTTAAATCAGATAGTTTAACCCCATGGGCTGAATTTAGGTTTATGCCGTAATCCCTGTCACCAAATAGTAGTTTAATATTACCTCCTTACTTCATTTCTTTCAATCATATCTGATTGCTGCTTCTATACAGAATAAATGTGTAACAGCTGATCATTCACAAGATCTGTTACAAAGTTTGTTAAACGTCTTGTCGCACTTAATTTATAAACCGAGTTACTACTTTCCCAGACATTCTGAATACCACTTTTCCATTTAATAATCTACATAAGACAATTGAATGCGACAGCTTATCACAATTAAGTGCGACGAAAAGTTTAACATAATTTATCAACAGAAATAGTATGACGGGTAAGGAGACCAAAAGTCTCCATTTGCATTTGCGAATATTTCCGTGTATTTCACACATCATCAGACACTAATCTGCCACAAAAAAGAAACCCTTGAGTTCTATGGCTATCCAAAAAGGAAAACATGTACATTTAATGTATCCAAGAATGTCTGGTGATCAGAAAAAGCTATCAGTAATTAAATCTTGATAGACATTCTACCGCGGTATGCACCCTTGGTATTTATATTCGGCAGCAACTCCTGTGTCCCTAGAGCCTCAAGTGTCAATTAAAAAAAATTTACAAAATCTTCGTGAAGAGTTCTTGCATAAAAATCTACCATCCTGAAACACCAAAAGCTTTGAAATTATACTTTTGAACTATTTCAAATTCCATATTTATGGCTTTCTCATAACTTGAAGGAGATATAATAGAAATTTCCATGATCGTATGCAGGCTTTTTTTTGTAATGAAATTTTCTCGTCATCATCATCTTACAAACTGTAACTGAACAAGCTACCTTTCTTGAAGCAATCACATCATTTAAATGACTCGTATATTTTCTATTGTATTAGAAAAATTTTTAATATTTCAAAAACATATTTTTAGATTTTATTTGTTTTTTTATTACAAGAACATTAAAAACTCTATTAAAGGCTTCCGTAAAAATGTTTTTCCTATCCTCTTTCCATACAGAAATCTTCGAATCCAATAGTTTTACTTTTGAAAAGTTGGGGAAGCTTTTTGCAAGTGAGAAGGTGAATATCATGAAAAAAAATCATACATCTAATACTATTATTTAAAATTTATTGTCGAACAATTGTACTATTTTAATATTTGATATGGGTTTTCACGTTGAAAAATGTTTTTAGCAAGCTTCTATAACAGCAACGGTATTTTAGATTACTCCCATGATGTACTTGCATTTAATTTAAAAATGCTGCCCTTATTTTGCTACTTAGGTATTAGGTATACTATTTCTTAAAGTGATCCGTAGTAACAGACGTGGTTGTTGAGAAAGTGCTGTCGTTCTGCTTGGCTGTAATACGTAATATAATTCCTGAATCTTTAAACCAGAAGTTAGTGTTACTTTGTAGAAGCAATGATTGAAGATTGAAAGATAGCACATACTTCTTGCTTTTGCTACGTAATCTTACTGATGCGCGATCACAAGCAAGGGAATTAATATTCAGCTGTCATTTGTGTTAGATATATACTCTTCATGTATACAACAATGACTTTAACGTATAGAATAGATTTTCAAACTCTGCAACACATTGTGCCATCGTGTAAACCATTGGTGGGTGCCATATTATAGGTAGCACAGGGTCTTAGTTTCATGGTATGGAATCAACGTATATTGGAGACAAAGACGGATTGTACTTTGCAAAGAAACAAACTCGCGTGTTTTATTAATTTTTCTTGTTTGTCCACAAATTTCTTGCGATTTACAAAGTCACTAGCACACTCACGTTTCTGATCAACTCATTATTGATTACAAATCAGTTTATACTTTCATTTTTCCATGTCACTATTAAGACACTTCTTAAGTACAAAGTGGCCAACTTATACAGATTTTAAGTAAGAAAGGTATATACAATGCAGACTTTACTATTCTCATAGACAATATTTGTATTACAAGAAGGCCGACTATATTTAGTATGTGAAGGAGATGCTTTTGAGTTACTCCATATCTACGTGTCTAGAAGAGGGCTTGAACCTATAGACCCAATGTGATTAGATCAGTAGATAGCGATTCAGTTAGCGATCTTGTTTTTTCGTGGCCTCGTAATAAAGGCAAGGTACTCCAAGTAAGCAGGTGGTATTGACCTTTGCATGAAAGTGGAGAACTATAACCTGTATTTATAACAAGTATATGTAATCCTGAACCTTAAAAGCTCGCACCTCATTGCTGATCCGTCATAAAATATGGCACACGTGAAATTTCCATTTTTGTCAATTTTTGACCTTTGCAATCGGTTGCTAACTTAACATCTTAGTGAAAACATTACCAATACTAATAAGATTTCTCACTACGCGTATTTAAGACCAAAATAGGCATCCCACGCTATTATACCAGGTTAGAGATCAAAAGACGTCCACAGTGTACCAACAGAATGCCTGAATGAGTAAACGTTTCCTCTAACAAGATTAATTTAGCTGAGAGGGCGAGAAATAGTTCCACCCAAGTGGTAGTCTAATCCATCTTTTCAAATTCTCTGTACGCTCTCTGTCAGGACCACTCGACAAAATCGTTTTAAAACCTAACGCATATTCGTAGCTTTTAACAATAGGTATTTCTTGTGCCTCTTTATGTATATTGGCGGCACTAACGTTTGGAAAGCATCTGAGCTTAAGGAGATAGAAACATCACAAAGACAGTTATCGAAACTCTGTTAAAGCAATTTTTGTTCTGTTTACGCGTAGGAGCTACAATTGACATGTTTGCGGGGGTGGGGTTGGGGGTGTGCCGAAACGAGAACAGTACAAGAAAGGTACAAATAATATAGATTACACACAAAATTGTTTACTTTACAGATAGAGCATTGACCAATCCCCTTTCACCAGACTTGAACAAAATCTATTGAATTCTATAGTCAAACTGGCAAGTTTGTACCTTCTTTTACTTATTTGATCCATGTTTTGGAAGGAGGTTCAGGATATATTTAACTTTAAGACCCAACCCTTAATGCCTTGTTTAAAATAATGACAGTTGCTACTCTGAAACTACACCCTAACCACAGTAGTTGCTAACTGTGATAAACTTTCACAATATATCTTTCGTAGATATTTTAAAATCTCTTTCTTGAAAGAGATGGTTATGCTGTCAGTCAGGTAGTGCCAGCCAAATTATTGACCTTTTAAAAATTTTTCTCAAAGACCTTGAGTGCACGGGAGAACCTTTTAGCCAGGATTCACGTGGAAGTTGGATTGCAATAAGAATGATCAGTGATGATTGCATTCTTGTTGAGCCTGGTTTAATTTCCTCCAAAAAAGTTACTTCAGGCTTTTCGAACGCAGAAGATTCCAACACAGTTCTGAGAGATTCATCCTCTTGGTGTCCGTAACAACAGAACTGAGATTAACGAATTCCCTTTGTTTTTAATGCTTGAGTATCAGAAATGTAGAATACATTACACTGTTTATTTTCTTAATACTTTTCGTTTAGATTGGCATTTTATAGTTGTGGATGACAAAGGGATGCAAGACTATTCTGTTATTGGCAAAGCTTAACACCATATTGAGTACGCTTTTACCTATTCGTCTAGTAAGCATTTTAGTCCTTTTATAAGAAAATACGAACATAACGTAAGCAATAAACGACAGAGCAGGTACCCTTGTCGCAATCCAACTAGGACCTGAACTCATTATTTTAAGCAACATACGCAATAATCTCACGGAGTACATTATTGTACATGTCAGTGATAGTGTTGACAATTTTGCATAGGAGTCGTACTGATTTTAATATTTTTGTGACGCTTTTCTTCAGATCGTATCAATAAGAAGTTTGACATTGGTGAAGAGGAAAAGGACATCTACCTCTCTTTTTTTGCCTCCTTCAAAATTTTAATAGAAAATACGACAAAATTTGTTTTACATGGTAAAGCAGAACAACTGTAACACTGTAAACCTTTTCATGATGTTGAGAGTAAAGTTATGGAAATTGAAAGTGCCTTACGAAATTGTCTATTACAAGTTGCTAGTATTTTACTGTACTCTATGGACGTTTCCTTACCCTCATAACGTCTTTTTAACATAAGATACAGTAAATAGGGAAACGATTTTCCTCTGGCCTTGCATCTGGCCTTGTATATTGTTATGTTATGAAGGTATTTAGATCTGGCAAGTCTTCGTAATGCTATCTTAATTTATCCTCTGTCAGCTTCAAAGTCTCATTTTTGAGTAGGGTTAGAATTGTGTAAGGACATGCTCAAGTCAAAACACTTTGTACCTAAGTGCTTCTGAAAATGTAATTTCCAACTCTTGGCACATAATGTGTTTTTATTGTTCTATTTTCGTCTTAATCTATCACCATAGCAAGAAGTTGTATAGCCAGATATCGAAAACTCTTAACAAAATTGTGCATTTTTGTACCTAAATTTTTACTTCATTTTCCCAATTTTCTGTTTAAATTGTTGTGCTGTTTTCTTTTGTATTACCGACTTCTGAAATGTTTCATTAATCTGCTTATGATCCCTGATGATTTAAGAATCTTTTTCACGTTAAAGAGACTAGAAAACTAGAAAATATATACTAACCTTGAGCTCAAAGCCGAATTTAAGAATTCTAAGAAACTATGTACATTTTAAGACGTCTCTTTTCTAACATAACAGTGAATATGTAAAATTTTAAAATCAGAATTTAAAGAAATGGTAAGAATTTTCCTGTCTCCCACAGGATCCATACGTTTGCACGGAATAGAAACATGGACGGTAACGAAGTCGCTGCGGAAATGCCTTAACCAAAGTTAAACGAAGGCGCTCAGAAGGGCATTCAATGCTTCTTGGATTTAACAAGTCAAGGAATAAAGCACTCTGTGGCGGATAATAGCAAGTACTAGGAATCATATGGAAGTGGCCTCAGACTCAGTGTTAAAAGAACCACTTCTACGGAGTAAAAATGTTTTTAGTAGTACAGTCGCCCAGTATGCTAAAAGAAGACACTGGTTTGGAGCCCGCTAATAAACTGGAAGACTGTAATAGTTAAGTTTCTTCCTACTTTGCATTTTGTTACTAAATTTACTTTCCTCCCTGGTCTTAAGATGATATATAGTAGTTTCAGATATACGAATTAGCTTTTGACAAGATCAATAGAGAAACAGAAAATATGTCACTACCGAGGATCGAACCCGTGACCCACGCTTACGTGGTGCGCGCTCTACCAACTGAGCTAGGTGACCTCCAATGCTAACATACTTCTATTTCTCTAGTCGCCACTTTAGCTCCCAATCATCCACCGGTGGACATCGAAATTCAGCTCAAAGCAATTGGAGGCCAGCCTCTGTTCGATCCACCGTGGTGACATATTTTCTGTTTCCCTAGTTATCTTTTCAAAAACTAACATTTCAAATCCTCTCTTCTTGATATACGAATTAATAGAGAAAAGACATCATAGGTTCAAAACCGAAACTCACGACTTTAAAACAACGGATCTTGTATCTCATCTATTGCTTACTACTATCTAGCATATCGTTTTTATTTATCAAGAAGAAGAAACGTCTTCCCTTATTCCCACTGTTGGCATGACTATTGTCATGTTTTCCTTTCCATTTTTCTCACACCCTAGGCAAAGAGTGCAATGTACAGTGATTGAACGCCCCCTCAGCCATACTTTTTTGTTGCTTTAGAATGGACTCACTTCATAATGCTCCTTCAACATAGACATGAAGAGAGTTTGCATAGAGTTCACAGGTAAAACATGGTGCGAACGGACTTATCAAAATATTGGTTTATGTTGAGAGTATTTTTCCAGGTGTAAAGCTGTGTGAATTTTGTTTCGTGGCATCTTTTTGAACTGCTAGAATTCTTTAAGTGCCCTTTGGTACCTTTACAGGTACCGGGTCATACGTCATGCGATGGCAAAGCTACCGATTCTCGTGTCAGTGGCCGTCATTGGTGACATTTTTCTCTTTATGAATTTACAACAGGTCTACCGCAACTGACGGGGGGACCGTAACTTCTAAATCATTACTTAATAATAACATGATGTCACAGTTTAAAACCCTACCTTTACTCAGATTTCTCTTCTCTCGTAATTTATAAAGCTACTTAGTAAAGGCGGACATGGTATTATGTTTTCGACTACATATCGAAACACAGTTTATAACCTTTTCACACTGTTATTAGATTTAAGACTTTTGATGCCTCCTTCTTTGTCAAATGTTTGTCTAAATGTTAAAATCTTACGACGTCATTTTACTAGTAACCCCCTTTCCCCTCCCATTATTGACATTGTGTTACTCTTTAACAGTAGTAGTATCGGCTCCTAGGTATGTTTGGGTATGTCTTACTACGTTTCTGTATCTCTTTTTAACATTGATAAAAGTTATATTTGGTTTATAACTTTATCTCTAGAACTTTTTTTAATTTATTTTTATCTTATTTGTTCTTGAAAACCAAGTGTTTACAATCACGAGATCATTTTGACTGCACTATTCACATCATGGATCACCCCCTGTTTTCTTTGACCTGAACCTTGAAGTCCCAATTAATCCCTAGTATAGCCTATAATAATCTTAGCACTTAATTACAATAGTAATTTCATTTTATTCCATTGTCATAGTCTTATCCATTTCTCTAAAAACACATAGATGTCCATCCTATCACTATCTACACTTCGATTATTGCTGGAATAAAAGTTTGCATAGTACTTTTCACTACGTCAAATAAAGTACAGTATCTAGGTAAGAAAATCTATGATGTAACTACTTCCAGTAAAATTTCAACCGCTCTCGTAGTATGTGCTCCCCGAAAAAACAACTGTTCATCACATGTGTAATTTCCTTTATCCTTTCACCTTGTCTAGCACCTTCTACAAGACGTAATAAAGGAAACCTGTTTATTTCTTTCACTATGTTCGCCAATTTCCTGCCTTGTACAGTATTTTAAAGTTCTAAGTTCCGAATCTCAATTATCTTTTCCTTGATTTCATTCTTTTTGTATTATCATGATGACAAAAAAATCTCATTAAGAGGACAGAGATTTCCTAGCAAATGAGAGTCTGCTGCTTGTTACAGTATTTTCTTAAAAGCAATGTTTTCATCATAGTTTCAAATCGTCATGGTATACATGATACTATAATTAGAGCGTGGTCTAATGTGGTCTTCTTCCTATGCTGGCATTGTGATGCCATCTCTAGCTTTTTCTTGAAAAGGGAAACCTGCAAGGTAGCAAATTTATTTGAATTAGGACTCTATTTGTCCAAGCATTTAATCTACTTGTAATTCTTGGAGGCTTGAATGCCTGTCTTTGGTTAAGAAGCAGTACCTTATTCCTATCATCAACAGTCAAATTTCAATGGATCATACTTGTGAGAAGAATGCACCTTCATGGCTTTAAGGGTAAACATGCCTTCAATTGATTTGCAAGTTTTGGATGGGACCATCGCATCTTATTTATCAGGGTGAGACGCAATGTGCATACATTAAAAGAAGAGATTATGAGGAAGGTAAAATAGAACTAAAAGGCAATTGGAATAGGTGAAGCACTTGAAAGGAAGTATACAAAAAAGGCGAAGAGTATGTTTAAGTATTCGCAGATAAGGAAACTTCGACATTAAGGTACGAGCAATTCAATCAGGTATGTGAAGAAGTTGTTAAGGAGGTGCTAACATCTGAACCAAAAATAGAGAAGATGAACCAATCTCAAATCATCAACGAGTTGCTAAGGCATGGGCCGAGGAGCAGGGACCTTAGCGGGGTACAGTTTCCCGATATTTTTAGCCAATCATAGTCAATGTTCTAAAGAGCTTTTGGCCGAAATAAACTGTGATTGTTTAGTTTTAAAGAAATGATGTAACGCAATTTGCATTCCTTTATATGTAACAATAGAGGATCTGTCAATTAGTATCATCATCAGAATCAACTGTATGCACCGGAATTCAGGACCCGTGCCCTTGACGGGTCTCTTTCGTTCATTGTTCTCTGAATGTCGGCTATTGTAATATCTTAGTTTCTCTGGAACACAGTCAAATGGTGGGTGGTCGGCTTTCACTGGACAATGGATAGTTTCCGTAATACAATGAGAGTAGTAAGTCCCACATTTCTGAAGCAGTGCCCTTCATTATTAGTTTATTAGCTCTAACTGTAGCTGCTCTAATTTGTTGGTGATGTGTAGATTTTAATTAATATTTTGGACTTATAGGGGTACGGCAGCCGTTGACTTTGTGCTTTCATGTTTTCGTTAGGGCTTTTTGTTTCAGATTCATAGAGAAGTATGCTTTAATTTGTGACGCGAAAGAAAATAATTATTATTTCGATAGTAGCGCAGATCTCCAGATGATGTCAAGCCTTTGCACTCCTACTCATGCTATTGTTTTCCTTGCCTTTAAGTCTTTCGGTAATTGTCTGTCAGTGACCCTAAATTTTAGTCTTCGTTATCAGCTGTATCAAGCTTTTGTTGGCTAAAAGTATTGGGTTGTGTTCTGTGTTGTAACGCATGGGGTCAGAGTTAGAATTATTAACTAAATGACCTTTGTTAGCAAAGTTAACAACCAGCGCTTTTAATGCTGGCGCATCGTCGATGGTATGTGCGACCATTAAATATCATTGGAATAGTCTATGTTAGTTATATAAATGAATGGCTGACGTCTGCTTATGCCCTTTGAAATGATCAAATCCAACTGATTAATGTTTTTGTTCATATAACATACTCTAGCACTACGACGAAGAGGTATCGTGCAAGTGTGTTGGTCTGTTGGAGATTTGCCTGCACTTCAAACAAGTCCGTGCATCCATCTTCTGTTACCACTTGAGCCATAGTATTCAAATATAAAATTGATATAAAATATAAATCAGAACGCAATACGGAGCAAGGATCTTGAAGATTTGCACTCCATTGACAGCGTCAAAGGCTTTCATAAAATTAAGAACAGTTTGCACAGCTAATTCCTTATTGAACTTGACTTTCTTGATATAAATAATCTGAGGTGCGCCTCTGTAGGTAAGTTTGCGCAACTTGAAAAAAAAACTCAGTACGGAAATGAGCCTCCAAATTTTGAAGACAATGAGTTTAGAACCACGTAAGTTGACAACATCTGTCAGGGAGAATCGCTTAGAATTAGCTTTTCTCATCTAAAGAGGTTAGTTAGAATAGCTTGTCACAATCCGTCTCCAACATTATCCGTCCTGAGCTAGTACTCTTCTTAAACCAGCTTACTTCATGTCTCTCCCTCTCTTGTCTTTAGACGTACTTCCTTCAGGAAACTCCATATTTGCCACTCTCGTTAGGTATAGCTCCGCAAAGTGCTGCTCATTATGTCTAAATTACACATTCCTTCTATCGTGACCTTTCTTGCCACTTTTCCGGATCTTCGCCAAACCTATATTGTAACTATTTTGTTCTCTATCTCGTCTTGTTTTACCACAAGACAGTCGCAATAACCTCACGTATAGCCTTTCTCTTCTTTTCCAATCGTCGTCAATGCCTCTGTGTTGGAGATTATTGCGAGACCGACCACTGATGTGAATATTTACTCTTTTAGTTTTGTGCTCATTCCTTTTTCATTTATTATAACGAAGCATTTCGTCCAATTTGACCATCTAGCTTGGATTCTATTATTGATCTTCACTCCTTTCTGTTATCGACCCGAGATACTTGAACATTCAACTTCCCTAACTGTATCGATGTCGATTTCTTAATCAATCACATTTGTCATTGCTTACTAAATTAGACCCAGAAGCTCCCACGTTTGATGACGCATGAGCCAGTTAAAGAGATTCTGAAACTCAGCTCATAATCCATTTCTCCTGACTTGTTTATAGAGAATAGAAAGTTGTGTCATGCTTGTCAAGAGACAAATCAGTGAAAATAGGGTTTTCTCCAACATATTTTATGTTTTCTCTGTATTAGTGAATAGATCAATGCTTTCAAAGTTTTGACTAATTTAAAAGTATCACTCTTTGAATTTCTCAGGTGTTACTTGTCATAGCAGCAATGTCATCTACAAAGTTCAAAGCAGAGAAACGTTTATCTATTAAATCAATTTTTTTTCAGTTAGTGCTTTCCTCAAGACCAATTGTCAATTGCTATTGCGAAAAGAATGAGGAAGAGAGTATACAACCCTGACGCGTGCCAATACAAACATTAGATCGTTTACAGTCTCCATATCTGGTCCCGGTACAGAATTTGGAGTTCTGGTAGATATTTCTGACGGCGTAAATTATCTTTGTTATACGATATTGATAAAGCTTGTTCCATAACCAGGGTCTGTGGATTTTGTTGAATGCTTTCTGAAATATACGCCGTAATGTAAAGATCTGGTCAGTACATAATATATTTAATCTGAAGCCTGCTTGCTCTTTACGAAGTTCCTGATCAACTATATCTTTGCGTCTGTTGAGATACACTAGGCAGTATACTTTATCTGTGATACATAGTAATATCACAATCCAATTTTCACATTTAGACAAATTACCATTCTTCTAACCCTATCTTTTCAGTCAGCTGGTACTTTACCAGACTTACACACTTCTTACATAATGTGTAAAACCAATTAACAGTATATGTCCCTCTATACTTTAGCAACTTAGCAGGTATGTCGTCCGTGGTATTTGTTAACACTTCATTTGCCTGCTAGTCTTCTTTCGTCGTTATCTGTAAAATCATTGGTGTTCACTGGCAGTACTTTATTAGAATCTTGCGTAATTGCTGGGTACTGGTGAGTTTGGTAATGGTCGGTTTGGCACTTTCTTGAAGTGTGTTACAGAAATTTAGAATCCCTGGTGAGCAATCTGTCATCTTATACTTTGAATGGTTTGGAGCTTGCACTTATATTGCCGGCGATTTTCTTGGCAATTTAATTAAACACCTTCCATGTCATCGCAGCCAGTCTTAAAGTATGGTCATTAATCCACGACTCTTCTCACTGTCAGGTTTATCCCTCCCTATTATCTGACAGAACTCTCTTCAGCTGATCACA
Source organism: Alatinidae sp. Z8VKAUB7J3 (assembly GCA_010016025.2). Lineage (NCBI taxonomy): Eukaryota > Metazoa > Cnidaria > Cubozoa > Carybdeida > Alatinidae > Alatinidae sp. Z8VKAUB7J3. The sequence goes on along the minus strand of JAAAKM020001147.1, from coordinate 752 downwards.
CTATTCTAAGGTTCCCTTTGAAGATAAGCTTAATAGAACATCAAAGTGGTTACTGATGAGAGAGGCAAACTATTTTCTTTCTGTATATTTAAGTTCCATTAAATCAAATCATTTTCTTTTCTGATTTACTTTCTTTGATTACTTGAGTCTAAATCGTATCTTTATAATAACTAGATAGTAGTCACTGAAAATGTATGCTTTCCTGATGAACCCTGACATCCTTTAACCAGGGACTTTTCCATTTGGACCGATTGCTACGTGGTCTTACTGACATATTTTTATATTGTCATTTCAAATGTAGGTACCTTTGTGCATACACATTCAATATACAAGGAATCAGTTCACTCTTATGCTTACAGGTGGGGGCAAACTCCTTCAGATACTTCCTTAAATTAAGAATATGGAAGTTGAAAGCAAGTATTCTTTGCATTTTATGTAACATTTAGGTAGTTGTGCTTTGTAATATGGACCTAGATTGATTAAGTAAGTAACAAAAGCTGGTAAAAATATTTAAGTTTTTATAGAAAGTAAAAAAAATATATTTAATATAGTTTAGAATCCTTTTAGTTGCTTATTGATGCAATTGAAGTAAATAGATTGCTTGAAAATCAGTAATAAAAGTAATGACATATATCTTTAAAACTATTTATATCGACTAATGTTAGCTCTTCTAAGCTATTGTTTTTTATTAATAAGGTTTGCCAATATCTCAGACTTTTTGACGATTTGCATCTTCGTTAGAGTATATAAAG
>JAAAKM020001146.1:0-15129 GCA_010016025.2 Alatinidae sp. Z8VKAUB7J3 | reverse complement strand
CGCCAAAGTACCTTCTCAAAAAATTGTCATAGGTCGGAGAATAAGTAAAAATTAATAGGTGGGGGGGGGGGTGGAATAAGAATGTCCTGGGTGGAAAATTTTTTAAAAACTAATTAGCGGGGGGACGTCTATTAGGCACCTAAGAGTAGTCTATGTGACTTTCAGAACTAAATATAACTTCTAGCGTAACATACTTAGCTTATGTCCATGAACTCTGAAGGCAAATGTATGCAGGAGAGCAGCATCACCATAGTAACAGCCAGTATCAATATGCCAATCTGCAATAAAATAAATGGCAAAGGCGTGTTACCGTTTCGCAAATACAGAGACGAATACTGAGATTTCTTGTTAAACAGTAGAGAACAATTATATCTTTGATAACAACCCCACTATTAAACTAAGGCTGCATATACAAGTGGTGTAACAGTTCACATAGACATTCATTCACTCGTGTCTGTCTCCCTGTCTGTCAGTTCGTCAGTACGTAAATAGAATGCCATCTTGACAAGTGCAACATTTGACTAGTCGATAATAGTCTTGCAAATATGCCGGTCCAAAGTTTAAAAGTTTGTATGTGGATAAATCTCTAATAAGCAGATTGTTGCCTTGTATGTGGCGTGCTTTGTCACTGATTCGTTAGTACATGCCATGTTCTAAGTACTTCTCAATCTACAACAACGTAAAAAAACAAGAAACCAACGCAGTCAATAAGAGGGGAAAGTGCTCAAAGAGAAAAAGATAGTATGATCAGGGGAGGGCGGAATCATCTGGATGTTGAGAATACGTAGAAAATTTAGGGAATATGGAGCATGCAGGGAGTTAGGAGGAAAACAGGGTAATCGGGGAAAGGAAGGCGAAGATGTAACAAGGAAGGATGGCATAAACATAGAGGAAAGGAGTGCAAACGACAAAGCGAAAATCAGGCTGACTTCAGGAAGGCAGTCAAGAAGTTGGTGAAAATGGCCACAAGGGCAGGAATTTGGAGGCTGAGAAGAAAGTGGTCAAAGGAAAAAGAGAGGATAACAAAAACACCATGCAGATATTCGTATCTTTGCGTAGTAGGTCAGCACGGCCAAAATATCAACAATAAAAAAGTTGGACTGATGTGTATCACTGTTCATCTCGAAAATGCAAGTCAAATGTATAATTACTTTTCTTATGTGCTGGAATCGAAGACCATCCATCAGCTAATAAGTAAATGCCACCATACAAGTTTAATCTAAGAAGGAAACAAGAAATATAAATTCAGATTCAGTCTCAAAGCTTGGCAATCAACTCATCTCAAAATGTCAATCACATACTGAAACGTTATATCTTAAATTTGTAACATTTTAGTATATCAAACATTCATTATATGGTAATGACTTTCCAAACTCATAACCAAAATGCCTTGAGATTCAACATCTTCCTGGCAATTTTTTTCTTATATTCAGCTATTGTGTGCCAAAATTAAGATTACCAGTACACTGCCATGAATTCTTTTTTCTGTGAGCAAAATATTCTCGTGAGAACTCAAGGCAATACTGGCTAAGAATCATAGCTGCTGAGTTTGCCAGGTGATTCTGGTTGCTAGAAACACTGCATAAAACTTTACTTTGAGTTACGTAATTTCTGCTGAAATACTTTAATTCTCAGAGTAGCATTTGCAATTGTCCTGAAATGAATGCGGAAGATGCAGATCTCACACTCACAAAAAACATCTCAAATACATAGGTGGATATACTACCAATGCTTCAGCTGTGTTGCAAAGGTGCTATGCTAGCCCTCAATCTATCAACATGGATGCCTTGAACTACAAAACCATTGAAGGCAATAACAGCAGAATCATACTATACTACCTATGTCGTTATTGTGCTCTAATCAAAGATCGTTATTTCCACAAAGCACACCGATGATAATTTCCGACGCAAAGTAATGGCTCTACACACATTATTCTTGACTTTACGAATAGCTGTGCCAACATAACTTTGTACAGAAATATAGCTCCTTAACCGGGTGGAATTCACCACTTTTGATAAGAGCGCACACCAACAACTCTGACATTGAAGAGAAGACCAACACACTGTAAGTTCCTCACACAGACAAACATCACAAAAGGCTATTTAGCAATCCTTTTTAAGCTTATAATTGTACAGAAGTATTGTTATGCAAACGTTCCTAACACAGGCTCTCTACCTTTTGTTTGTTATTTCCAAACCAACACCAGATCTGTCTGTCCTTCCATCTATTGAAATAAGATTGTAACAAAAGATTGATATTGCCACATAACCAATATTAAGGGGATCATCACTACTATCACTGAACTCATCACTATAACCATAATCATTATCATCATCATCATTATCATCTGATCCTTAACAACACCATCATCATCACAACTATCAACTACATTGTTGCGACTGTTATGATCATCACTGTCAACTAAAACACCATTCTCCCCTTTTGAGTATCAAGGGTAAGTCCCATGCCTTTAAAACATCCCACTATTCAGGTTTCTTCAGTACTTTCCCTGTAATCAATATCATAATCATTATCAGATGATGCTGCTGATGATTATGATGATTTGAAATTATAAATTCCAAAAGATTTCTACATCTCTAGTATCTTTGAAATATTAGAAGTCATTTCCATGACATTCTGCACATAATAAAGAGGTGATCAGATAACCATTGATTGTTAAAATAAATGGGAAGATTTGGTGATAACAATTTTTGTGTAAAACTTCCAGCTCAGGTAAATTCAAATACTCTCCAACAGATGTCCAATTATCAAAATAAATTTTCTTACTCTTTTCTAAATCCATTTGCTTTAGCAATATTATTATTTTTAAGAAATATCACCTACTGGCTTTTGTTTCCATAAATTGAAAAACACATAAATAATGAACTAAAATCACCTACATTCAACTGACACCTGCTAGGTTATTTGGAAAAAAAATGATTGCTAGGTTAGAAATCACTAATACAACCGCTAATAAGTCACATACCTTTAAATTTGTCAACATTTCCATAATGCACTTGAAGAGCTAGTGATCTTACTTTGGAGTTTTTGCCTATGTGAAAACCAACACCTAGAGGATTGAAAACAAAATGAAAACACTTCTTAGTTGCTAAAATCTCGGGAGATGTTGTGGCCCTGTTTCAACTGGCTTCAATGCTTTAACAGCAAAAGTATTCCAATGTCAACGTATTCAAGTTATTCCTTTGATGCTGTTTTCATCTCTAGGAAAATTTGCCCTGATCTGTGGATACTACCCACCATTGGTGTATTCATTTGCCATTCTATCCAGACAGAGTACCCACATTTCTTCAAATGCTTGTATTAAATGAATGAGATCCATGGGAATAAGTTACATTTAACAGCTTGTTGAAGAATTGTGCCAGTGTGGATACAACATACACTGATGATTTTGGTACTCAATCATCCATTTTGCAAGACATTTTTGCTGGGATATAATTCATTAATAAGCATTCTAAGCAGATAATCATATCAATTTTTAGCTTCCAGTGAGAGCTCCATTCAACTGTATTTGATACTGTATACACATTTGGGCATTGAAATTTATGTTGAGTAACTCAATGTAAGAAACAATAATGTAACAGTAACTTGGTTTACGGTCTAAAAGGAAGTAAAAGATGACAATAATAATGGGATCAAAGTTTACAAAGTATATATGTTAAATTCAACTGTATTTGATACTGGATACACATTTGGGCATTGAAAATTATGTTGAGTAACTCAATGTAAGAAACAATAATGTAACAGTAACTTGGTTTACGATCTAAAAAGAAGTAAAAGATGACAATGATAATGGGATCAAAGTTTACAAAGTATATATGTTAAACAAGGATGGAAACGGACATATATATATCAGAATATATTTAGGATGATGAAACAAACCCCTTTCCCACATAATCAAACAGACATCCAGAATATCTTGAAAACAATTTATATTTTCATACATAACCAATACCTATAAAAATTGGCCATATGCAGAATACAGAACTCATGACATCCATATCAATATTAATATTTGTTGAGCTCAAAGATAGATGGGCACACTACCAGATTTCCAAACCATGGAATTGTGTCCTGTGAATATCTCATGACTGAGTAAATAAGATCCACATGGTCATATAGAGTTCAACATATGTATGAAGAACTGCTTCAGTTCATCATTGGAAAACAGCTTCCATCATTAGACAAATGTACACTGGTAAGAGTATGTTTCCACTGAATGCATATTTAATATACATATAGACAATCGCCCAACTGCATCAACAATAATTCACCAAATTCTATTAATTTTAAAAAATCAAAAATTCTCTTCACTAAATTGTCTATATCCCCAAATCACTTGATTATAGAATTCAAAATTCTCCTTTGACTTGAATTTGGTTTTAAAGTGTCAATGATCAGCTGCTATTTATATGGCACATAAGTATGATTCCTGCCATGGATGGTTCTGGCCTTTTTATTGGGCCGTTTAAGTAACTTCTAAGTAACTTTACACACCATAAAGTAGTAAAAGGTTCACCACATAATGTAGGCTGAATATATCATCAACCCCAAAATCTATACTAATGATTATGGGTATTTAATTCTACAATACATTGATACACTATACCTTTTGGCAGCTTTAAGGGTGGTGCATTTCTACCCCATGCATACATAATACTTTGACCTCCATAGCCACAAACCCCCTGCATCTCACCACAATTCCTACAAGATAAAATTTAAGGAAGTTCAAGTTGATGACTAAACCAAATAAATTTGCAACTATATGCAATTTTTACATCAATTCCACAAATAACAATGACAAATAATTACATCAAAGACATAAAACTGGGAAAACATCAGTGGAACATGGCATATGAAAATTCTGAACTGATTTATCATTGGCAAAAGAACATGAAAGCACTTTATGTATTACGGTATGTCAGCCAATTGTCCTTCAAAATGGGTATTAATGTAACAGCTATATAAATAAATTCCCATCTTGCACTACAAGTACCCTAAAATTGACTAATTTAGAGTGTGCAGTGATACCTGTGCCATCCCACAAATTGCAGGATACTAAAAGTTACAAAACACCACACGTACATTGCTAATCTTCAAGAAAATATGTTGAAGTCTTAATGAATTTGATCACTACCACAATAGAATAAACAGTTTGAGTTAAAACGTTCCTCTTCAAATTATCAGACATTTTAAAAACTCTATTAAACAAAAATTACCTGCTGTGGTCTTTCCTGATTTTAGGCTTTTTAGCTCGTGAGTATATTAAAAGCAACAAACAATGAAAATATGAACATATACCATATGCATCTGTAGCAAACTGTCCAAAACAGGACATCATACATTTGTGGTTGAGGACAAAAAGTAGCACTTGAGTACACACTGTAAACAAAATTAAGCTATAAAGAGCTGTTATATCGTATCATAGGTCTCATACTTACCAATATTTTCCATCTTCATGTAAAGGTTTTTCACAACCAAATAACAACATATGATGTGCTGTATGCATCTCAGCAATTGGTTCATAGCGAACTGTAAAATAAAACAGTAAACAATAATGGCTTCATGTTTACGTCATGCCCAATAAATACCGATATGAACTTCATCTATAGTTAACATTTTCATATTTTCCAAAAATAAAAGTCATGCCATGATCATCTTAATAGTTATCAGTGTATATTATAAAATGTCAACAAAAACACAATATATATATACAAATGTAAGGGTTGTGAGCAGCACGACGAGCTTCGAAGTATAGCAATGTAGGGGAAATAACTTTATGGTCAATCTTGATGATTCTTTACAATTTACGAAAAACAGGAACAATTGGTATCGAGAGAATATCTCAGGAGATCAGGACATGCTCAATTTTGCCACTTCGAGCTAACACCTAATCACAGAGAAAATCACAACTTATATATAAAGTATGAGATCAATTGCAACACTGTACTGTTATGGTGAGTAAAATTAAACTAATTACTAGGAATGTATGCTATTGCTATTTGGGAAATCAAGTAATTACTGTTGGGAAAGCTTGTTGACTACGTACGTCAATAACAGCACGTCTGCCTGGTTCCCAATAATGAAACAATGGGGTCAGACTTGAATAGACCATGTACGTAAACAAAGTGTAATACTGTACGTGCTGTCCTAAAACACAGTGCAATGTAAGAATTCCCTAACAATGGCTAATGTAGATTGCTGCTTAGGTCAATTATTGTTACTAGGCAATTAAGATACAGAAATAATTACAATAAGTCATGCATTACGACATGTCTGGGGAAAGGACAGTGACTCTGTCACACAAATAATCCTTTTATATGAATTGTTTAATTACACTTCATAAATTGTTAAGGATGATAACCCCTCTCTTTTAGAGTTAGATCAATTTCTGCTTTTAATTCAATCAGCACCATAAAATCATTTTTGTTCTGACCTTCAAACAATTTTTGGTAACATATGTCCCTTATGATTCCTTTCTCAACTCTATTCAAAATACTCTCTTTATTCATCTTTACAATAATACCATCTCTAGTATATACCAACTTATTAATTATATACTTTGTGTGTGTCATGCTGAATCCCCCACAAGGAATGAGTTTAAAAATTTAGCCACACTAAATCATACCTAAAGGGAGTCTTGGTCACCTATATGAATCTTGCAATGAATTACAAGATACCAATGATGTATGACATGAAATGATCTTTGAAAGCTCAAGAGATTCAGTTATCAATTTGTCACAATCTTTCCACAATCCTCCCAAAATCCTATGTAGTCCTCCCTGACATCAATAAAATTATTTGGTGTGTTCTCAACTGAAAAGCAAATTCTGAACAACCTTCACACAAATCACAAATTGCATGTACCTAGTGAAAAGTGCTATTATTATGAGTAGGAGAATTGGGGATAGTTGCAAAGTGCAGCTCTGCAAATTTGCGCAGTTCTACAAACTGTACCCAAACTCCCATTAAACTATCTTCATAAAGTTTTCACATGCGCACCAAGGAATCTCATATGGTTAGGTTGCATGAGTTTTATCTTATCAATTTTAATTGTAAACAGGTTTTATTGTAAATAGGTGTTTTATTTAAGGACCAGGAGTTCACCTGCTCAGTGCCTGATGAGGAACATTTACAATCAGTAAGAAAATAAACATAGCTAGTAAATATTTGTAAAACAACAATTGATAATTTTTACTTACTGATGAAATTGTCATTATCTCCATCAACTGGAATTGATTGGGAAACACAGAAGTATGAATCATGCTACAGTGGAAAAGACAGGTCAATGATCAATTAGAAGCATATATTAGGCTCTTTACAGATCAAAAGAAATATGGCAACACTAAGTAAATGTTTTCAAGGAATAGTGTAGACCTTAGTCTAAAAGAGTGTAATTACCCTTTAAAAATTTTAGCGAATTAGTATTGTATCATGAAGACAAAGTTTGCCCTATACCTCTACATTGCTTAGATACATATCTGGGTACACAGTCATATTAACTAAGTTAAATACAATAGTTATTGGGGTATGAAATGCACTAAATATTTATTCAAAGATTTAGAATAGCCATAAACATAACTTATATGGCATACACAGTAGGGCCTACACAATATATTGTCACTTAAAAACCAACACTTCTCGAGCCATGTCATTTTACTATAATAAGTCAACACCACATAAGTGACAAATCAAACATTTACAGCATTTAATAAAACAGATCATTTAATTATTCCTTTAATTATAGTGGTCATAATGATTGGTATATTGCATGGTCAAAAGCAAATTCTCAAACCAAACATTTCTACAAAGATCTTCATGTATTATCCATGAGGGGTTTAGGTCTTCTTAACAGGTTCAGTGTCTAGCATTTAAATGCATTACATACATATATATATATACCTTACATAGAGTGTAATTTCTCTAGTTTGTCGATCATAGAAATATACCTATTTCCATATAAGCTTCTTGGGCTCAATTCCATCAGATTTATTACAATCATCGGAATAGTAACTTTTATTCAACACTTTTCCTTTACTTGATACACTTGAGTTAGAGCCATTGCTGTCCTGTACGCTTCTAGCTGATGTCTGGGTAGTAACCTTATAATGTCTTTACCTGTATGAAACTTCAAGACAGGCATTCACTTAGGTCATAGAATTTTTATATACATGACACTTAGGCTGTCAACTGATTCTGAATTGATCTAAATGCAGGGTTCATGTGTTATTTGATGAAGGTAAGTAATTTGTTCTGGATAACAAATTTGACTGCCAGGTTTAAAAAGTAGATCCATCAAATAATCAAATCTCAATATTATAAATCCTTTGAGAAGAGCAAGTCTGGTAGCTATTAGTAATATTTTTAGGCTGATTATCTTTAGCCACTTTATAAACTCTCTGCAATTGCTACTATACATATATATAAATGTACAACCTTCAAATTATTCAACTTAATACATAATTGAAATTATTCTCCACACCATACCTTTACAGGTCTCACATTGGGCATCCTTATCTCCATTCTGGATGTTCCAGACTCTTGATCTTCTTTCCTTCCAAAGTCTTCATCAACACTATTTTCCACAAATGATTCCCTTACTTGTCTATATCTTTGTAGTAAGCCATTTAAATAAGGATCCTCAAGATTTTGTCTTGATAACATATTTTCTAAGTTATATTCTAAAGCTCTTTCCCTGTCATCATCATATTTATAGGCAATTGTACCTAGAACAGCTGTCAGTGTGATCCAAGAGACCAGTATCCTTGCTCTGGTATACATGACTGCAGATATACCAAGAAGGAACAATCAGCAATAGGTGGGCTTCTCCTTTGAGTCCTGGATACGTACTACCAGTATCAATTAAGCCAACCCTGTTGGTTGACAAAAAATATTTTAAAAACACAAAATATACATATCATAATCATGCAGACTCTGAGTAAGGCATAAAAAATTCGTCACATATGCACATTTACTAGATGTGCCACTTCAGGCTCTGATCACCAGATTCTAGTGTATTACTTGTGAGAAATCTAGCACATCATTAACAGTGATGCACAGATGTGATCACCTAATCACCTGCAACAAAGTGTGGTGCAAGCTCGATTGATGTATCGATATGTATGGCCTTCCTAAATGTCGTAAATCACAAATTTGAACAGTTCACGAGCAAGGTCTTCAAAAATTTAAAGCAAATGGCCAAAGAGTGTAAGACCTTAGAAATTTTAGATGTGTAGAGAGATATAACAAGGGAAAGTGAACCCGGCTGATTGCATATTAATGTCTGATCGCTGTTTCGGTGAATCAGTGATGAATGATTAGCACCTCAACAATTAACCTCATTAAACGCAGGTGCTACAGACCGTGTAAGTCTACGCTATTATTAAATTTTACGTATGGATCAAAGTTTGTTCATTTAGACCTAAGCAAAAATAAGGTAACTACTGGTTCCAAGCGTTTTATAAAAAAATAAATGTCAGAATCTCTAAAAGTATTTAATTGGTGAAGTGCACGCAGGAAATGCGCTTATCGGTCACACCTCTTGTCAACCCTGACGTACTGTCCATTTGATGTCTATGAAATTGACAACCCATTACAAAAGTCACAAGAAACAATATCTGAGTAATGTTGTGTCTGAAGGGAATATGATTGATGGCGCTATTCTTAGATTTAGTATTTGTTATTCACTCACTCCTTAAAGCAACCAAAAATCAGCCTACAACAAACACATAGGTTCACATTGACATGTCACCTGAATTTATACGTTCAACTTAAATATAGTACACAAATTTACATATATAGATAAGTTTAAAAGTTTTTTAGTTTTGCTGTAATAGAGTAAACGTAAAAAATATAGACTACAAGATAAGAATAACAATTAAGGTAACATTGAAGATATTTCTACTTCGAAGAACTAGTTTATGCGTAAAACATGTACCTTGTTTAGCAACTACAATAACTCGGCCAGATTTAACTTCGTGTATCATAATTTAATTACCCGTAAATCATTTGGTACATAAACTAAATTAACAGATACGGTCAGACGAATATGAAGAAAATGTACGGGATACAAAGCCAGAAGTGCCACTTTCCTACTGCGTCACTTGATTTTCTTATTTCCTACCGTTGTCAACATTTAAGTTTTCCACTTGCTTAATTTCTCGAAATGTGTATACATAACGTACACACATACCTAGTAACTACTGCCAAACACTCTTGAAACTATTAAATTGTTCGATAAAATCAATCCGTTCCCGTAAACAATATTTATTGTTAAATGATGACAATCAAAGTGAAAGAGGTCAGTGGATCATCAATCATGGCCACTGGAACGTAAGATAATCCACAACATTTCGATCATCCCAGCCAAGTTAGTATTTACTTCCATGTATTTTACAAGGCCACACGTATTTATGTGCATTTGTACATGTTTATACATATATAAAAAACTTTATATACATACATCTATATACATATACATACAATCTTCAATACAAATAACACCACTGCACTCAGGCCCTTACGGTTTAACACAGAAACGTGCACTGTAGCATAAAAGTCTACACCGCACGTAAGTTTTATTCGTTGTAATTGTAACCTACTTTTTTAAGTCTCAGAGAGAAAGGATAAATTTATGGCCAAAGTAAGAGTCTTGTTATAACATGAAACTGACAGCTACCTCAAACATGACGATCATTAGCAAAATTGGACCGTCAAAATCAACAATATACGAAGTGGTAGCGATAGAACGAAGACGCAGCCATAAATTGTCACCAAATGATATGCATGGCTTGCCGCCACTCTTTCAAACCTAAACTACCTTGAACTTGGCAGTGCTTTAATGATTCCTTCACACTAGAAATTTGAACTTGGTGGCCGAAATAAAGTCTATAGTACATATCAGAACTCTCTTACCAAATATGTTAGTAACTACAGTGATCGATTCAAAGCTACCGAAGAAGGCTAACATTGTTGGTGAACACAAGATCAACGGTATCCAAATATCGCAGAAGAAACTCACCTCCTTTGTCATCCACTAATTTGCCGGGATGGAAAATATTTCACTAATCACGACGCTTAGATCATTTCCAGTATGAGTTTGATGGTCTACGTCTTATCTTGTTCCATCACCTGGCCTCTTCGTCTGCCATATTTCGTAGGTTGAAACTGAATAATCAAAATAAGCGGGTGGCAGGTGTAAATCCTGCATCGTGATTGGTTGATCAGATCGAAACCAACAACAACACAGGGAACAAACATGAGATAACCGGAAGAAATTCAAAGGAAAACCTTGTTTATCACGAGCAGCCGAAATCTTTTCGAATGGAATCTTTTCAAGCAGGCTCGGAGATTGCATTTAAGTTCTTTTTAAAAGAAGTGCACCAAAATAGCAAGCTAGCGTGAAATAACCTTCGCTACGCAGGTATCTGTCAAGAACATGATTGATAGATGAAATATACAGGGCTGGCTGGTACAGTTTTGAAAGGGGGCAACCAAGTTTGGGGAAAATGTGATACAGTTAATGCTGATTATGATACGCTTCTTCGATGGCGACATGATACGACTTACAAGTCTACGGCACTTAAAACTACACCTATTTCCAAGGTAGACTATTCCCGTGCAATTAAGACTATTTCTTGAAGGTAGCCTCCATGGCGGCACCATCTCCAGGGACGGACGAACAGGGGGCAGAGGGGCATCCCGTCAAAGTTTTGCCAAATCTCAATTTTGTCCGTGATCACTTTTCAGCTTTATAAAAATTGAGATTGATTGCGACAGGCAATATCTTACTGTGTCACATTCACAGTAAGATATGCATATCGACACGAATCACCCCTTTCCACACAATGACCAGAGACACCTTGGTGGAATATGAAAAATAAATTTGAAGCCAGTTTACTTGCTGATTTCTCAAAAAGTGTGTGAGTGTGGGGACAACTTCTATTGCTTTATTGACATTCTTATTCACTGACGTCACTAACGTATCGCAGAAGTGATGGATGAAATGGATAAAAGTACATACGTTGAAAAGGAAAGTACGTTTTTTCAGAAGACAGAACTACCATTGCTATCGAAGTCTCCACTTGTCTTATGGGATTTGGACGAATTGAGGGCACCGATCCTCCAAGTCCCACTGTAGCGCCGCTACTGGGTCGACTATTTACCTTGTAACTAAGGCTATTTCAATGAATCCCATTTCCAAGGTGGACCATTTACAATCCCATCTACAGTGTTTTACTCATGCGAAGCAAAGACTACAATTACTTCTGCTCATCATATCAAGGCATCGACTAGTAATTTTTAAAAAGGTAAAAAGCGCTTTAGCAACGTTCTAAGGAGAGGGGCAAACTTTTATCAGAGAACGCATGCCCCCCTCCCCCCTAACCCTCTTTCTCTAGAAACTTGGTTGAGATTTAATAACGTTTCTGTGCGTTGCATTTACTTTGAGGATCGTAATGGTACCATGTTCAACTGCTCTTGCTATGTCTGCCTCAAAGAACATGGGACCAACTTCATGGCCTGTGGAATTTTTTGTCGTTTCTTGGCTTTTGTCTGCTGAGGGGTGCTATTACCTGCGTACATCCATTATAAGGTCCTCTCAGTATTTCGGTGCAATACCATTCAAGTCTGTTTTGCTTCTAAACATGTTATAGCCATAATCTAATGTCTTTCTCAATGTTCATGCTCTTTTCAAAGCCCTGTAAATATAAAGGAAACAAGAAGAGCTTAGAAGTCTAAAGAAAACTAAAGCTTCTGATTCCCTCGTCAACAGATTTCTTTACTTCACACACAAAACCAGACATTAAGACCTTAAATTAATTACTGTTCCCACATCTGGCCAGATGCTACTTCCTTCACTGCCTTTGATTGTGTCCTGGAAGATGTTTCTATCTCATTAGGATTTATGTCTTATATTCGTGAACTCTTGCCAACCTCGTCATATGCGTCCCCAGCTTCTGTCTGGCCTTCGTCGCAACTTAAATCTCAGATTCTACCCTTACGTATATAACTAATAAAATCCTTATTATTCTTTATTTTATATTACGCTCAACAAATATTTTATAAAATCAATAGCTCTTTTATCTCATCGGCCTCAATAATCCGAAACTCTTCCTGACTTTCACATAAACCTCAGGGCTTTCCCAATCTCTTCCCGATAACGAGACTTTGTCCTCTGTACATCGTCATTCCAATCGATGTCTTCGTAGGCCTGTATCTTATTCAGTTTCTATTTAGAAATCCAGTTGTCAAGATTTAGGAGTTTAGTCTGGGATTTATTACTTATTTGTTACACTTGAACTTCCTGCGGCTTCATGAGTCTTCACAAACAAGCCGTCTTCGCATTCCTTGAATTTAAAATAATAAATGGAACTGGAACGATTGGTACTCCGATCTTCTTCTTTTTCTTTCAGCTCCTCCCTTTTAGGGGTCGCTTCAGCAGATCCTTTGTCTCCACACCAGTCTATCGTTTGCTTCCTCCTCCGTCACGCCAACCACCCTCATGTCCTCCCTCACCACATCCATGAACCTTCTCTTTGGCCTCTCTCTCTTCCTCCTACCCGGTATTCCCATCTCCAGCATCCTCCTTCCAATACATCCCTCATATCTCCTATGCAAATGGCAAAACCACCTCATTCTCACCTCTGTCACCTTATCACACAACCGTCTTACACGGGGTGTTCCCCTGTTTGGTATCCCGATCCCATCGCCAAAAGGCGAAAATGAAAGAAATCGTTTGCGTAGGCAACAGTGCCAGTCATCCTTCAGTGTAGGACGCGTAAATGCTGGTGTAAATATATTTTAAGAATATTTCAAGGTGCCTAAAAGTAGGTCGTTCCCTCTTGCTTATTCTTGAGGGAGACCAGCCCCAGTTTTCCCAAGATTGACGCACATGACCGGGAATACCTTTGATCATTCTCTTCAGCCCTTTCCCTATGCTAATCATTTGCAATAACAATTTACAATCTCAATAACAATATATTATCGATAATTCTAAAAGACCCGGGAATTACCACTCGAAATTTTAAATTTTAAATTTAGCTTTCTATGCTTCCCTGTATTGATTGGGGGGGGGGGGGGCAAGTAGGCTGGGTTTAAATATTTGTCAACATTCCACTAAGGTGCCATTGGTAATTGTGTAGAAAAGGGTGTTTTGTGTTGATATGCACATCTTGCTGTGAATTTGACACGATAACTGTCACAATCAATTTCAATTTTGATAAAGCTAAAAAGTGGTCACGGAAAAAAATTGAGATTTTGCAAATATTGGGGGGCATGGCTCGCTCTGCCCCCTGTCCCCGAGTCCCTGTAGAGGAAACGTAAAGGGAAATTTACTGAATCAACATGAGCATCCTTTAATGTTACCTCATCCTAATATCTAAAAACAGTTACGTTTTACTGTAATGATGCATTATGAGATATGCTTATGCGATGCCAGGATCAAATTTGGAGTAAAACCAGGCATCTCTAATTAACGTCAGCACTTCAATTTGGCCAAGAACCCACCTCATACATGTACAGTGACACGAGTAACATTCATAATTCTTAGTAATATTAACTTTTGGATGAATTTCGTTAATTAAACCTTTGAATGCCATTCAGACGCCCAGTTCTGAGTTTGAAATAAATCGGATTTGAGAAAATGGAAGAGTGTTCAAGGGTAGAGGTTCTGTCATTAAATTGATTGGATGAGCCTGTTTACAGGTTTAAGTTAATAATACACGCAGGTGTCATCATCAAAAGCGCAGCGAGTACTTACTGTGAAATTTGCGCCTTTAGGAAGGAGGAACTGAAAGTACATTTCAATAGAGCAACCCACTCTGAAGCTTGCCTGTTCATGTCACAACAGTAGGGGAACTTATGAAGTTTTATACCAACATCCGCAGCCAAAAATAGAATTTACAAAACGAAAATTATTATAAGCTAAGTTATAAAAGTAGTCTCTTTGATCACCTTAAATAAAATTTCGAGTCTAAGCCCCATGTTATAAAGTTTATCAAATCGCCTATTGACAAAATGCATCTATTGAGACCCCACCCCGTTCCTGTTATATCGTTAAGTAATTTTTATAATTTATGAAATTTATATAGTATCATCGAGAAGAGAGGATTT